>OZ017739.1:222812542-223015042 GCA_963969285.1 Odontomyia ornata
AAAAGCCCTTCTCAGGGCTAAGAAATATCTTGCTTTCTTTTTAATCGTTTCAGGTCCCATCGCCTCCAGCTGAATAGACTCCGGACCTGCTTAGATTCGTGGAACGGATTCGATTCGATAGTGTGACCCGAGAGACTTTAAATCTATGTCGCTGCATATCCGGGATGGCGAACAATAAATGGCCCTTTTTAGGGCCCTAATAAAATAAACAAAGAGTAAAAAGCGACTATCAAGTCCAAAAGCCTTTCCCAGTGCTAAAAAATATCTTGCCTTCCTTCTAATCGTGTCAGGTCCCATCACCTCCCGCTGGATAAACTCCCGACCTGTTTAGGTTCGTGGAACGGACTTGATTCGATAGTGTGACCCGAGAGTAAATCTATGTCACTGCATATCCGGGATGGCGAACAATAAATGGTCCTTTTCAGGGCCCTAAAAACATAAACAAAGAGTAAAAAGCGACTATCAAGTCCAAAAGCTCTTCTCAGGGCTAAAAAATATCTTGCTTTCTTTTTAATCGTTTCAGGTCCCATCGCCTCCAGCTGGATAGACTCCGGACCTGCTTAGATTCGTGGAACGGATTCGATAGTGTGACCCGAGAGACTTTAAATCTATGTCGCGTCATATCTGGGATGGCGAACAATAAATGGCCCTTTTCAGAGCCTTAAAAAAATAAACAAAGAGTAAAAAGCGACTACCAAGTCCCAACGCCGTTCTCAGGGCTAAGAAATATCTTGCTTTCTTTCTAATTGTTTCAGGTCCCATCGCCTCTAGCTAGATAGACTCCGGACCTGTTTAGATTCGTGGAATGGATTCGATTCGTTAATGTGACCCGAGAGACTTTAAATCTGTGTCACTGCATATCTGGGATGGCGAACAATAAATGGCTCTTTTCAGGGCCGTAAAAAAATAAACAAAGAGTAAAAAGCGACTATCAAGTCCACAAGCCCTTCTCAGGGCTAAAAAATATCTTGCTTTCTTTTAATCGTTTCAGGTCCCATCGCCTCCAGCTGGATAGACTCCGTACCTGCTTAGATTCGTGGAACGGATTCGGTTCGATAGTGTGACCCGAGAGACTTTAAATCTATGTCGCGTCGGTGAACAATTAATGGCCCTTTTCAGGGCCTTAAAACTATAAACAAAGAGTAAAAAGCGACTATCAAGTCCAAAAGCCCTTCTCACGGCTATAAAATATCTTGCTTTCATTTTAATCGATTCAGGTCCCATCGTCTCCAGCTGGATAGACTCCGGACCTGCTTAGATTCGTAGAACGGACTCGATTCGATAGTGTGACCTGAGAGACTTTAAATCTATGTCGCTGCATATCCGGGATGGCGAACAATAAATAGCCCTTTTCAGGGCCCTAAAGAAATAAACAAAGAGTAAAAAGCAACTATCAAGTCCAATAGCCCTCCGCAGGGCTAAAAAAATATTTTGCTTTCATTTTAATCGTTTCAGATCCCATCGCCTCCAGCTGGATAGACTCTGGACCTGCTTAGATTCGTGGAACGGATTCGATTCGATAGTGTGACCCGAGACACTTTAAATCTTTGTCGCTGCATATCCGGGATGGCAAACAATAAATGGCCCTTTCTCCTCAGTGCTAAAAAATATCTTGCTTTCTTCTTAATCGTTTCAGGTCCCATCGCCTCCAGCTGTATAGACTCCGGACCTGTTTAGATTCGTGGAACAGACTTCATTCGATAGTGTGACCCGAGACTTTAAATCGATGTCACTGCATATCCGGGATGGCGAACAATAAATGGCCCTTTTCAGGGCCCTAAAAAAATTAACAAAGAGTAAAAAACGACTATCAAGTCCAAAAACCCTTCTCAGGGCTATAAAATATCTTGCTTTCATTTTAATCGTGTCAGGTTCCATCACCTCCAGCTGGATAGACTCCGAGCCTGCTTAGATTCGTGGAACGGATTCGATTCGATAGTGTGACCCGAGAGACTTTAAATCTATGTTGCTGCATATCCGGGATGGCGAACAATGAATGGCCCTTTTCAGGTCCCGAAAAAATTAACAAAGAGGAAAAAGAAACTATCAAGTCCAAAAGCCCTTCTCAGGCCTAAAAAATATCTTGCTTTCTTCTTAATCGTTTCAGGTCCTATCCAGCTGGATAGACTCCGGACCTGCTTAGATTCGTGGAACGGATTTGATTCGATAGTGTGATCCGGAGTTTGTTTTGTTTTTGCTCATTTCAGGTCTCATCGCCTTTAGCTGGAAGGAAGCTGAATCAGATTATTTTGATAATCAAGATATCGTCTTTCACTAGTATACAGTGCTGTTGAAGCTTAGTACAAGCAGGTCCCTTCGGAAGTAACAGCCCTTCGCTAGTATACAGTGAAAGCAGTTCCTCTTGGATTTTAGCATGTAATGTGAGCTGAAATATTTTATTTAATACAAGTTTTACTAATTTCATTTACCTTTTAGGCTTCTCCATAATGATAATACGATAATTGTGAGGATAAAGATAAGGTGGCTTTATTGTCTTAGGTGTACGTTAGGATAAAGGTAAGGTAGCTTTATTGTCTTAGGTGCCCGTTAAAAATATTTAAATGATTAGGCTTTCACTGGATGTAAATTCTAAGCCGATCAAGAATTAAAAACACTGAATTGTTTTTAAGATGTACATTACAAATTTATTTAAATCAATCACGACATTTCGATAGTTCTTAGCTTAATCAAATTAACAATTGCTCACACAATAAAGAAAGGAACAATTACTTATTTGATAACTGTACGAAGTATCTAAAAGGCTCTCGTGATTAATTTAGCTAAATTTGTAGTCCGAATTTTAAAAATCTTTTTGGGCTTTTAATTTTCGATGTTCAACTAGATATATAGATAGAATTATTGTTATCTTCACATACTCTTACTCCGCATAACATACTCCAGAACGTTTTTAAAAAACTTTGAATATTATAAATTAACTTTTAAGACATTCAAAAGTTGATTAGTAATATGCTTTATTGAACTCATCCTGAACATTGAAAAACAAACTTATGCAAGTTTGAACAATAAATTTGAATCTAAACATCTCCGAAAAATCAATTTTTATTTATCTTTCATAAAAATTGCTTGAATATTTTCAAAAAGAAGAGCAGTCATAAGTTTCGAACCATTTTGCGCCAATTGGGGAACATATTTCACATCTTGTTCATTTTGGCGCCAAATAGATCTACATCGAATATCTACCGTTACATGTTGACATTCGGTAAAAGTGGTAAAAGTCCACTGATTTCAAATCGTCTAGAAATTGAATTTATCGGAAATTGTGGTGTAATATACAGGTGAAGTACATTTAACTTTTCTTCATATAGTGAAAATTATAAATCGAAGCTGATTATGAATTGGATTTACTTCGATTTAAGTTTTCGCGAAATAAATTTTTTCGAATTAGTGAGTTCACTTTAAATCTGTTTTGAGTTATCGAAGTTTTCTCCCTCAATTACCATTTGTTTAGTATAGTGTGTTAAAAAAAAAAGAAAGCATTTCTTTTGATCGGAATCGACTTTCGACCATTATTGTTCGGTCATCCTCAGCGCTGAGGAGGACACAATGATAACGGTCGAAAATTGATAACGATGAATAAATATATAGCCGTCAAATTAAAAGGAAGGCTTTTCTTTTTATTTAAATCACAATCATAACACAGTTAAATTAAAATTGATATTTTTTTCGTTAAATACATGTTATTCAAACAAATATCAATTTTAAAGGAAAGAACACAAATTTCAAATTCCACTGAGTTTTCAAATCGGTGTGATTAATTAACTTCAGTTTTAATTGGTGCTAACTTCTTTTCCTCCTTCTTTTATTTAATTCACAATCATAACACAGTTAACTTAAAATTGATATGTTTTTCATTAAATGCATTTTATTCAAACAAATATCATACAAGTACTTGCAGGATAAAAGTTTTACATATACATTACCAATTAGCAGATATAATGAAGTTAGTAAAATTAAAACTAAAAAATGAAAGTTTGCTTCTTATCAGTACTAAATATAACTATGAGTATATTGTAAAATATCAAACTCAAATTTCAAATCCCACTGAGTTTTGGAATCGGTGTGATTCATTAACTTCAGTTCTTTTCTTCCTTCTAAAATATTGCATTCATTACAAGCTGGTGTGATGTGGCACCGATTGTTAAAAATCATCTAATCGTTTATACTGCATTTTGAAGTCGGTTTTTCCTTTTTCAATAAGTCTACGTTAACTATTGAAGTAGACTAGGATTATAAAATTAACAAGTTATTCTCTATTTAGATATTAAATTCCTTGGCCACAGCATTTAATAATCAAGGTAAATTTTATTTTAATTTATTCCAAAATATTGTTCATCACATATTAATTGTTTTAGAAGTAAGAATACTATAAATACGAGTATGCCCTCTCACTGTTGCGTGCCAGGCTGTCGGTCATCACATAAGACCGCAAATATGTTTCATTTTTCGAAATACGAATCTTTACGACGTAAATGGATCCAAAGTATCCCTCGTAAAGATTTGAAAGTAAGTAAAAATACTTTGGTTTGCAGTCTTCACTTTGATCCAAGTGAAGTTATCCGTGAGGATACTTTGCACTCAGATGGGTCTAAAGTCAAAAGAGGGAGGTGCTCTCTGAAAGGAGATACTTTTCCATCAAATTTCTCCGGCTCACCAAAGTACCCTTCGGAAATACCATCCACCTCGCGAGTCGACCCAGATACGAGACCTGTTACAGAAAACAAAGTTTTTGGGAATGGAGAGAAAACGTTTCGTCAAGAAGATGAAGTAAAATCTTTGCAAGAAATTATTTCAAATATACATGAATCATCTGAATTTTCATCGTTCGTTTCCAATCAGGAATTTAAATTTTTTTTCTTTCAGATAGATTTCAATAGTAAAATTCCGGAAGTATATAAATCTTTTTTCATTAATTCAAATTTCGAGGTCGAGGTTTATATTCAGAGAAACAGAATTAACAATAAAAAACTTAAACCAATTTTAGACCCTATGTTTAAATGTAATTCATTCTCAAAAATTAAAATTTTAATGGTCTACTTAGAAAATTTTGATCCAAATGTAATAAGCATTGAAGAAATAGTCAATGCATTTAACGAAAAGGTTCAGGAATCAATTGAAGGCGGGAAAATTGTAAAGGAAAAAATTGAGACAGTCAAATTTTTGACTAAACAACTTAAAACATTATTTTCAACGCGCTTGCGTTACGAGGCCGATGATGTAGTGCTTTTTGGTTTTTTTCACTCTTATTTTCCTGGTGGCTATAAGTTTTTACGTGATACTGATATTTTGAAAATGCCCCATCCTTCTTATTTTAAAAGCCTAACCAGAGATAATCTTTCCTCTGGTATTTTAGCTACCTATCTAAAGGAAAAGCTTAAATTCTTGGAAGACCATGAGAAATACATAAATGTGCTAATAGACGAAATTTACATCAAGCCTCAAATATCATTCAAAGGTAATAAAATAGAAGGAGTGGCTCAGAATACCGTATTTACAGAGAATGTTTCGAATGTTTGCCCTGTTGCAACTGTGCAGGCATTTATGATAACATCCATATTACCTTCTACTAAAGATGTTGTTGATCTTTACCCTGTAAAAAATTTAGATGCGCCCTTCCTTTTCGAAACCACGAAGGAGGTTTTAACACTCCTTCACGAAATTGGTTTTGAGGTGGTTGTCATTATATCGGACAATAATAAAATCAACAGGAATTTTCCCCCACAAAAGATTTGCAACCTTTCATTAACCCTCCGTTTGTTCCTGGAAAGAAACTTTTCTTTCTTTTTGATTGTGTCCATTTATTTAAAAGCGTGCGCAACAATTGGTTGAACGAGAAGGAGCAGACTTTTGTATTCCCAAGCATACATGATTTTTCTCAAACTAAAAGGGCCAAATTTTGTTTATTAAAAAAAATTATGATCATGAGAAATTTTCTACTCTCAAATTAGCTGATTCTCTTTCTTGGAAATCACTATATCCTAACAATTTTGAACGGCAAAGTGTACCATTGGCCCTGAGAATATTTAATGAAAAAAATGTCAAGGCCTTAAATTATTACTTCCCGTCCGATCAGGGTAGTTTATGCTAATGATATTAAAGTGGTGGAGTATTGTTAACGTAAAACACCCATACAAGGGCCGCAATTTAAGGAATCCTTTCCAAGAGCCGATAATTGGAAGTGGTAATGAGCATTATAAATACCTATTAGTTTTCAATCAATGGTTCCGTCATTGGGAAAGTAGCAGTCATTTTAAAAATTCATCCAGTTCACCACTGAAACTCTTACAGCTTTACTTCATTCCTCTACAGGTATACTTTCTCTTTGTGATTACTTATTAAATGAGCTAAATTTTTCCTACGTTTTACTTGGTAAGTTCCAGACGGATTTGTTAGAAGATCGTTTTAGCAAATACCGGAAAATGAGTGGTTCCAATTTCAATATATCCATGCAGCAGATACTAGAATCAGAAAAATAAAATTAAAATTACTAATATTTTAAAATTAAAGACTTTTCATCGGGGTGATATAAATCTGAAAGATTTTCTTCTTGAGGAAAACGTTGACAACGAACCAAATTCTTTTGAAGTTTGCATTGTTCCAGAAGCAGATGACATTATCGAGCAATCTGAAAATGTGTCTGTCGATGAAGCAACGCTGTCTGCTATAGTTTTCGTAGCTGGATATGCTGGCCGAAAAGTTATTGAAGCAGTGAAATGCGATTCGTGCCACAATATCCTTTTCTCAAATGAGATCATAGAGTCAATAGACCAAAACAATTACTTTATAAATTTAAATAGAGGAGGCCTGAAGTATCCATCTCAATTTTCATTAGAAATAGGTACTGCAGCCTATCAAATTTTTCAAACAATGATATCAGAGGATTTTGAAGATTTATTTTTACAACAAAAAAATTATAGTGAATATCTTTTTTCCATTATTTATAAACATATCGAAGACCGTACGGATGAGATTAATGTTTGTTGCTGCGGTAATAACAGTATTACTTTAGCAAGGAAAGTCATTTTCACATGGCGCAATATATTTATGAATAACTATTGGAAAAACCTCAACGATGCATTTCAATGTTTTAATGATAAAGCTAAGGCACGCAAATTGAAAATACCATTCAGACGCAATCATCACCTGACGTCAAGGCGTTGTGATCATCAGTTAGAACAGTTAGAGCTAGTTTTAAAGCTAAGTTAAATCTTGTAACTTCAATATTTTTACTGCACCATTGAAATTTCAGCATCGGATGATTGCCCGTACCCAAGAACAGGTGAATTGCACTCCATCAAACTAAGCTGATCCAGATTCCTTGCAGTTGGAGGCGATGTGACCTGAAACAACTCAAAACAAAGCAAGGTGTTTTCAGCTCTGATAAGGGCTTATTTTACTTCATAATCCCATTTTTAACTCTTTGGTTATTTTTTAAGGGCCCTGAAAAGGGCCATTTATAGTCCGCACACCACGGATATGCAGCGGCACAGACACACAGCAAGCCCGAAGTCGTTCTTGTACGAGGCAATGTGTTCTGAAATGACTCGTTAAGTAAATTCTCATCAGTTAGAACATTTACAGCTACTTATCAAGTTTAGTTAAATTTTGCATTTTTAATATTTTTGCTGCACCATTGAAATTTCAGCATCCAATAATTGACGAATAGAATAGACGAATTACATTCCTCAAATTAAGCTGAGATAGCTTCCTTCCAGCTAGAGGCAGTAGAACCTGTAATGAGTAAAAACAAAGTCAGGTATTTTTAGCCCTGAGAAGGGCTTATTGGACTTGAAAGTCGCTTTTTACTCTTTGTTTATTTTTTTAAGGCCCTGAAAAGGGCCGTTTATAGTTCTACATCCCGGATATGCGGCAACATTGCTCTAAAGGCTTTCACTGGATGTAAATTCCAACCCGATCAAGAATTAAAAACACTGAATTGTTTTTAAGATGCACATTACAAATTTATTTAAATCAATCACGACATTTCGATAGTTCTTAGCTTAATCAAATTAACAATTGCTCACACAATAAAGAAAGGAACAATTACTTATTTGATAACTGTACGAAGTATCTAAAAGGCTCTCGTGATTAATTTAGCTAAATTTGTAGTCCGAATTTTAAAAATCTTTTTGGGCTTTTAATTTTCGATGTTCAACTAGATATGTAGATAGAATTATTGTTATCTTCACATACTCTTACTCCGCATAACATACTCCAGAACGTTTTTAAAAAACTTTGAATATTATAAATTAACTTTTAAGACATTCAAAAGTTGATTAGTAATATGCTTTATTGAACTCATCCTGAACATTGAAAAACAAACTTATGCAAGTTTGAACAATAAATTTGAATCTAAACATCTCCGAAAAATCAATTTTTATTTATCTTTCATAAAAATTGCTTGAATATGTTCAAAAAGAAGAGCAGTCATAAGTTTCGAACCATTTTGCGCCAATTGGGGAACATATTTCACATCTTGTTCATTTTGGCGCCAAATAAATCTACATCGAATATCTACCGTTACATGTTGACATTCGGTAAAAGTGGTAAAAGTCCAGTTCCTGATTGATTTCAAATCGTCTAGAAATTGAATTTATCGGAAATTGTGGTGTAATATACAGGTGAAGTACATTTAACTTTTCTTCATATAGTGAAAATTATAAATCGAAGCTGATTATGAATTGGATTTACTTCGATTTAAGTTTTCGCGATATAAGTTTTTTCGAATTAGTGAGTTCACTTTTAATCTGTTTTGAGTTATCGAAGTTTTCTCCCTCAATTACCATTTGTTTAGTATAGTGTGTTAAAGAAAAAAAGAAAGCATTTCTTTTGATTGGAATCGACTTTCGACCATTATTGTTCGGTCATCCTCAGCGCTGAGGAGGACACAATGATAACGGTCGAAAATTGATAACGATGGATAAATATATAGCCGTCAAATTAAAAGGAAGGCTTTTCTTTTTATTTAAATCACAATCATAACACAGTTAAATTAAAATTGATATTTTTTCGTTAAATGCATGTTATTCAAACAAATATCAATTTAAAAGGAAAGAACACAAATTTCAAATTCCACTGAGTTTTCGAATCGGTGTGATTAATTAACTTCAGTTTTAATTGGTGCTAACTTCTTTTCCTCCTTCTTTTATTTAATTCACAATCATAACACAATTAAATTAAAATTGATATGTTTTTCGTTAAATGCATTTTATTCAAACAAATATCATACAAGTACTTTCATGTTAAAAGTTTTACATAAAAATTACCAATTAGCAGATATAATGAAGTTAGTAAAATTAAAACTAAAAAAAAAAGAAAGTTTGCTTATTATTGTATTGTACCTATGAGTATATTGTAAAATATCAAACTCTAAATTTTGATGCTTTCCAGACAAGATTCGCTAGAAATGAAAAAAATTGAAAAAATTGCCATTATAAAGGGTGAAATAAAAAAATTTTAGAAAAAAAAGAAAACCGACTTCAAAATGTTCTAAAACGGATGAGATAAACTTTATGAAAGCGGTGCCAAATCAATTTCTTCGTTTCTACATAAAAACTTCAAATATATATGCACTATCACGAAAGAAATGGGAGAAAACCTGATATGGCAGCGCTTCCATGAAGTTTATTTCATTCTTTTTAGGACACTTTGAAGTCAGTTTTCTATTTTTTCCCAAACATTTTTTCGAAAGTTACCAACTGTATATTTAGAGTGGTAAGGGCATAATCCAAAAGGATGGAACTTTTATCTGTGCGAGGAATTCTATATAATTGGGTGATTATTGAACAAGTGTGCGTCGTTCATACTTAACATATTCTAATAATTAAAATGAATGCTTATATTTATAGTCACTTACAGCAATCAAATTTCTATATCTATGGTATAAACAATTTCAGTAATCCTGATATATAGCATAACATAATCGTATGTCCTCTAATTTTGTCTGCAACCCTTTTGATTCATTCAGCCTTCCAGTTTAAAAAATATGCTGTATATTGCCACTAACAAGAATAAAATAAAACGTTTTAAACGAAAGAAAACAAATTTCATATCCCTCTGAGTTTTGGAATCGGTGTGATTCATTAACTTCAGTTTTAATTGGCGCTAACTTCTTTTCTTCCTTCTAAAATATTGCATTCATTACAAACTGGGGTGATGTAGCACCGATTGTTGAAAGTTATCTAATCGTTTATACTGCATTTTGAAGTCGGGTTTTCCTTTTTCAATAAGTCTACGTTAACTATTGAAGGAGACTAGAATTATAAAATTAACAAATTATTCTATATTTAGGTATTAAATTCCTTGGCCACAGCATTTAATAATCAAGGTAACCTTTATTCTAATTTATTCCAAAATATTGTTCATCACATATTAATTGTTTTAGAAGTAAGAATACTATAAATATGCCCTCTCACTGTTGCGTGCCAGGCTGTCGGTCATCATATATGACCACAAATATGTTTCATTTTCCGTAAAACGAGTCTTTACGAAGTAAATGGATCCAAAGTATCCCCCGTAAAGATTTGAAAGTAAGTAAAATACTTTGGTTTGCAGTCTTCACTTTGATCCAAGTGAAGTTATCCGTGAGGATACTTTGCACTCAGATGGGTCTAAAGTCAAAAGAGGGAGGTGCTCTCTGAAAGGAGATACTTTTCCATCAAATTTCTCCGGCTCACCAAAGTACCCTTCGGAAATACCATCCACCTCGCGAGTCGATCCAGATACGAGACCTGTTACAGAAAACGAAGTTTTTGGGAATGGAGAGAAAACGGTTCTTCAAGAAGATGAAATAAAATCATTGTTCCAGAAGCAGATGACATTATGGAGCAATCTGAAAATGTCGCTGTCGATGAAACAACGCTGTCTGCTATAGTTTTCGTAGCTGGATATGATGGTCGAAAAGTTATTGAAGCAGTGAAATGCAATTCGGGCCACAATATCCTTCTCTCAAATGAGATCATAGAGTCAATAGACCAAAACAATTACTTTATAAATTTAAATAGAGGAGGCCTGAAGTATCCATCTCAATTTTCATTAGAAATAGGTACTGCAGCCTATCAAATTTTTCAAACAATGATATCAGAGGATTTTTAAGATTAATTTTTACAACAACAAAATTATAGAAAATATTTTTTTCCCATTATTCATAAACATATCGAAGACCGTACAGATGAGATTGATGTTTGTTGCTGCGGTAATAACAGTATTACTTTAGCAAGGAAAGTCATTTTCACATGGTGCAATATATTTATGAATAACTATTGTAAAAACCTCAACCATGCTTTTTAATGTTTTAATGATAAAGCTAAGGCACGCAAATTGAAAATACTGGGCGTTCAGTAAATTACCATTCAGACGCAATCATCACCTGACGTCAAGGCGTTGTGATCATCAGTTAGACCAGTTTGAGCGCGTTTTAAAGCTAAGTTAAATCTTGTAACTTCAATATTTTTGCTACACTGTAGTAATTGAGGAGCGGGCTTTATTTACAAAACATTTATCAGAAAAGACAAAGCTTTACGAAGCAACTAAAAAGCAGTTAGATACTGCTTTAGGTGATTTAGAAGCAGTGAAAAATAAACATTCCCAGATTGTGAAGGAGCTGAGCCGGGAGTTGGGCAAGTATAAGAAACATTCCGACAATGAATTGCAACGGAAACATAACAGCGATCAAAACCTATCACAGCTTTCTCCAGATGGTGTCAACGTTCATCGTCAAAGTGATAGCGAACCCAAACTCATAAGCCAAAATAGTTTATCCTTGCAGGAACCTTCCACCAAACCTTTAGTAGATAGAATTTTACGTCTGCAACAAGCAGCAACGAGACAAACAGAAAAATTGGTTTTCTCGAGAATCATACAATGTCCTTGGTGTCTGAATTGCAAAAGAAATCAAAACTCCTTCAGTATTATATGATGCGAGATCAAGCAGGTGCGCTTACATCAAATAAAAGCGATCAAAACAAGTCTGAATTGGCCAAATACGGTGGAGTAATGTCAGCAATTTACGGTGGTATTAAAGGCAATAATCAAAGCATGACATTAGATTTGCCATTAGAGATAAATAGAAAACTACAAGCAGTACTTGAAGATACTCTGTTGAAAAACATTACACTTAAGGAAAATTTGAATGTGCTTGGATTGGAAGTTGATAAACTTACTAGACAACTTGCTCAACATAACGCCCATAAATAACAAAAGTGATCTTATTTTTAACTACATCGTGACCGCTGGCAATAACGCTTAAACGTGAACTAGATATAGCCATCAAAGAAAAAGAAAATACAGTTATGATTTACGCAACAAAAGAGAAAAGTGTATTGGACGTGCGGAAAGAAAAAGAAAATGTTGAAAAACAACTAAATGATACCCAAAAAAAAAAAGAAATTAAGATCATAACCACTAAATATCAACTTCTAAAGGAAGAGAAAGGTCGCCTATCAGGTATTTTAGATGAAAAGTGTAATGAAATAAAAAACTACAGAAAGAAAATGACAAATTCAAAACGGACCTTGGCAATTTAGAGATGAAAACGAAATGGATTTCAATTAAATTGACTCAAGAGACTGATAACAAAAATGCTAATGAAAAATGGCTCAACGAAGTTCTTCAGGAAAAGAAAAAAAAATATTCAATCTACCGAAGAGAAACTCACAGAACAACAAAAATGGAGCAAGAAGCCAATGTAATTTTATTGAAGCATAAGAACGAGAAAAGGGAGAAACAATTAGAATCGCTGGAAAAAGAATACAGGCAGACTTTGGCTAAATACAAGGAAATACAAGAAGAATTACAACGGGATCAAGAAGAGAAAGCGGCCATATCACTAGAACTAGAAAAAGAGAAGTCACAACATATTATCGTCCAGAATTCACTCAGTCAGGAACTATTGAACTCAGCCAAACTCCGGAGTCAATTAGAAGATCTTAGAATACTACAAGCCAAGAGAAAAGTTCTACTCTCATCGCCACGTCGCGCAGTTAACGCTTAGCAAATAAACTCATTCAAAGAGATATTATTGAGCGGAGGAATAGCGGTGGCGATAGCAGGAGTAGGATGGGTTGGGGTTGCTGGTGCGGTCGCGAAGAGGAGTAACAATTGAGTGACCTTCCCCATCGGATCGCTCGCGCTTTTTTCGCATGAAAAAATGAGTCACGAAAATTGCTTTTGTACTTAACTCCCGGGAAACAAAAGTCTAAAACTGTTTAATAATTTTAATGTGTAGAATTTTATTACAATATCTTTTGAATATAATTAACAAATTGCGGTGTAACGCGGTATACAAATGCTTAGAACGAAACGACGACGTAAATTTAAAAAAAACAACCGAAACGAGTGATAACAAACGGTGAAGATAACATGTTAGATAGGGGAGTGAATTTGCGCGCGCACGAGATCTCGCTGTGGAGTCGCGAACATAATATCGGGAAGGCCTGTCGCTGCTCGAATTATTAAACATTTTGTGAATTAAGCGAAAGTTCGAATATATGTGTGAAATATTGTTGCAGAGAAGAAAGAAAAAGTTCCGAATCCTGTGTCCATGTAGTGCATGCAAATTTTCAATTGGGTATCTACAAAATCATCTGGAAAAGGGCAAAAACGTGCGCGCCGCATATAACTCAAGAAGCAATTCGTAAAATATAATTAATAGGAAGTGGAATTCCTCAAATATTTCCGTGCAAAGATCATAAGATTTGGTGGCGAGAAATCTTTCGAGTGAAAAGCATGAGAAAAGATTTTGCAAGACGGGACCGCAAATTTAAGGTGGTGAAAAGTGAATCGTCATAACGGAAAAACAGTATTTGAGACGGTTCGCATCTGATGGTTTAATGAAAAGTGTGAAGATAACTGGTGTTTTGATATATTCGGGAGGAACGTGGTGAACGGTGGTTATAAGGAAGAAAAATGTGGCAAATTGCTCCATACTAGTGAAATGAAAAATAAAATACATGTTAGAGTCCTCTCTTGACAAGAAAAAAAAAGAAGAGTGTGTTGCGGTTTTGCGATGTGTTGGTGGAATTTCTCCCGAATTTAAGTTTTTGTTTATAATGAATATTCAATTCGTAACATTTCCACCTACGCTATAAGTACCGGAAGAAATAAAATTTGTTATGACTACAGTGCTCTTTGGTAGAATTGCTCTGGTACTAGTTCCAGGCATGAATGTTCTGCAATTTCCTAAAAAGTTGAGCCTTTTATTTGAATATTCCCATTATATCCGTGATCGTTATTAAACGGCTTTATTGATTTTCGCATTTTTTTCGGAGAACAAAATCAGAAATTGTGCAAGCGATTTTAGCGACTGAGTTAAGCTTTACAGTGTGATCTTTGTATATCATAGTTGGTGATTTTTAAGATTGATGAATGTCATAATTCTTTTTTGTGTGTCTAACGTACAGCTATATAGAGGATACCTGCACCCATCGAGCGCTCGACGGACCATGCAGGTGAGTACCGTTTAATTTACATATATTATTAAAACATTTTATTATAAAATTTAATTATCACCACAAATTTTTTTTATCTCATACCTTTTCATTAATACGTATTACATACTCTGTTAAAACATTTTTTTAAATAAAATTTAATCATCACCACAAATTTTTTTCTCTCATACATTTTCATTAATACGTATTACATACACTGGTAAAACATTTTTTTAAATTTAATTATCACCACAAATTTTTGTTCTCTCATACATTTTCATTAATACGTATTATATACACAGTATAGTAAACTTACTTAGAGGTCTGATGGATTATTATTATACTTTATTTTTCGTTGATAAATAAACAAAAAATGGATTAATACCGTACCCGATGGTCTCTCCTTTCTTCAATTTCTAACCGGGTATAGGACCCAGTACGGTGGCAGGCTTCCACCTCAAAACATGAGCCAGCCGCCGGGTACTCACTAATTCCTTTTTCTGTTTCAGGTGACGTTTTGGGTTGAGTGGCCCAAGCAGAGTGACTTTTTATGGCATAGAGTTATGCAATCAAATTGTATAATTCTATGGCATACATTGGTCACCGGGGTACTCCCCTTCTGATGGGAAAGTTCATACAATTCAAGTTGTATGAGTTTTCCACTCAGAAGAGGAATACCTGGCCACTTCAACAAAGATATCTATGGATTTATTCCGGTTGAGTGGGTATGAAGGGGCTCCACGACCACCCGGTTGCCCCTCTTTCATTTGTGGGCCATGAATTTATTTGGGTAACGACGAGGTCACCCCAAGTTCGCCTTTCTTTTCAGGTTTCACTTGTTCTAGTAACAAGATCCATTCCCCTCTGTGAGGTTATCTACAATTTTTGCGACTTCGGTCGCCTTTTGAGCTTTAGTCCAATTCGTGAATGCGAAATTTTTTGTAGTGGGTCCTCGTGCTGGGGAAATGAACCCGCCCCACGACACCGCAATGCTAGCCTGCCAGCGCATTCACGCGTCTCCAGACGAGGGCATTCTCGGCAGATACCGACACCTTCTTCTGCCGAGGCAGCAGACCATCGCTGCAGTCCTTTACGGACAATATTGAACATCCCTATTCACTACAAATGGCGCCCAACGTGGGGCCCGAAAAGCCCGGCTGTATCATCAGTCGTGAGCACGAGACAGTCCATCGTCTCTAGGTGTCCCCACGAGGTGTTAGTATTATTGGCGGGTAGATAACTCCCGAGGTTAATTGCACTGATCGTGCCCCAGCAAATAATAACTGCCGGACGTGTGTTGTCTTTGGACATGAATATCGTTTGGTCCTGCTTTTGATTTATACTTTGGTGGTTTATCACCATTGTATAACTAGTAAGGCCAAATGATATAAGAGTCCCTTTTTGTGTTCGGAAGTTATTATCCCAACAACTATTTTGCGGAGGATTCTGATCCGCACCCCAAACCAGCGGTGCCTAGGTGTCTTAAATTGCATGGATTTTGATTTCATGTGATTGGCTGATTAGCTAATCCATGACTATCCATGACAAGACACGCGCTGCTTGTGGATAAGAATCCAACCCTGGGCTGACAAGTGTAACTTGAGAAAATTTGTGGATGAGGGAACACTTCTGAACCCTGATTTTCATGGTGCCACAAGAGAGTGTCCCTGAAACGCTAGAGAAGGATTGTGCCATGGTGTCCATACTTGGGGGGAAGGTCGGAAAGGAAAGACCGGTTATATTATTTTTTTGATAAAGTAAAAATTTTTGATAACTTAATTAAAACTTTTACCTTTTGTTTTTTTTTTGAGGAGTGTTTATAGCTCGCCACTTTCGGCCACTTTTTGTATCTTGTCGTGTCAATTCAATTTAAATTTTATTCATAGCCTCATTTTAGCATTTATTTATCCCATTTTTGATCCAATTAGATTCAATTATTTTAGGATAGCACAATGGACTGCACAAATGCATGCCAACTCTGCCTACAACTTGGCGAAGATATGTATCCACTCTGTGATAGTTTCGTCGATGAAGCGAGGAGGATTTTTGTTGTCGACTTCCTGAAGGAGTCCATCAACATGAACATCACGTTTGGAGATGATTCACCAGACCAAATCTGTGGTGATTGTTACACTGCAGTGGATCGTATATACTCCTTCATACGGCACTGTAAACAAACCGAGTCCACACTACAACGACTTAAATCAGCACGACAATCTCAAGAACCAGTTATCGACCAGTGGAACAAGATCCGAAGAGCAGAATACCATCCGTCTGAGGATCCGGATCCACCATCTCGATACCAGCCTTGGGACGCCTGGGATCTTCCGCCACGACTCAACCAAGTACCACCACTGACTCTAGGTCCAGTGGCTCCGCAGGAACAACCCTATATGCTGAAACCGAAGCATATCCCCAGCATTGTACAGGGTTGGAACCTTCATTTTAGCGGGGAGCCAAACGTCCTGAACTTGGAAGTTTTCATTGGTCGGGTGGAGTCCTTAGTCGGAGAGATATTGGCCGGCGACTACACGGTGCTGGCAGGATATTTACCAATGCTGTTCAATGGAGCAGCACTCGAGACTTACTGGCGGATTCATTCGGCCCCACCATCAATACGCTGGTCACGATTGAAGGAGGTACTCCGCATGAATTCCCTACGGTCAACATGGACGAATTAGTACTGGACAAGATGAATGCTAGATGGCAGCGTCCGGACGAGTCCTTCCATCAATATCGAGCCGATATCCTTCAGCTGAATGACCAGTTGCCAGAGCCGTTGTCTTCTACCCAATTACTGCGCATGCTGAAGCGCAATCTAAGGCCGGAGATTCGTCGCCATATTGTGAACTCCGATCCACAGAGTATGGAGGCCCTGCTGAGAACTGTGCGTCGCCTAGAAGGGTTTGAGGAAGATCTCCGGGACCGGCCATACTTACTAGCTAGGACGGGTCCTCGACGAGGAATCGCGGAATTGGCCCCAGATTATACCACCATGGATCTGGAGGAAGATTTGGACCAGGACAAACTTGCTGTAGCAGCAGTGGGAAATCTTACGACCTGCTGGAATTGCCATCAAACCGGACACCGGTTCATTTCATGCCGAGCAGAGCGTAAAGTTTTCTGCTACGGTTGCGGCAAGCCGGACACGTACTTCCCGGACTGTTCTGAATGTGCCGCGCGAAAAAACGGCCAAACGAATACCCGACCACCTCAGCGGTACTCGAAGCCCCCGCAGTAGCTCCTCAGCCAGCTGCTCACCCCAATAACCCTGACGTTAACCCACCAGCCATGACCACTACGACTGCGGATGTTCACTCTCTTCCGGAGACCTCGCCAATGACAATATTAAAGCGACCAACGCAGTCACTGCCAGAAAAACCCCGGCAGCCTCAAATACGCACTCTAAAACCTTATCATGTTCGACTGCAGGAATACCGGGTGGCTCGAGAGCGAATATTTTCTTCCGAAGTAGTCACTTCTCGCCCGCGCACGATAAAATGGTCAACCCGTCGTTGGCGGAATTTCCGCAAGAGAGTGCGCACCTGCCGTCAAACCCTAAACTCTTGTAACATCTCGGAGGTTGCTGAGAATGAGATCAGACCTTATCATCCAATTAAAGTGTTGGGCGAGACCGTGTTTGCATTGATCGACACGGGTGCCAGTATCAGTTGTCTTGCCTCGAGCTTTGGCTCAAAGGTGCTCCAAGACTATCCGAACTTGATTAAATCCTGGCGCACTGAAATCAGTACAGCGGATGGCACCAAGCACCCTATACGAGGTAAACTAACCACACCCGTGATGTTCAGGGGTCAGACGAAGAATATTACTTTCTACATTATTCCGTCTTTGACTCAGAATGCGTACCTTGGCGTCGATTTCGTCCTTCGCTTTGGACTGGCCTCCGATTTATTCACCGATTTGTCTTTAAAAACCAGATATGTCAACGAAATCACTTCTGCTCCCGATAGGCATGACGTGACGCCTAACCAACGACAACGCCTGGAAGCACCCATCGCTGCTTTCTCATCTTACGCTACCCAAGGCCTTGGCCGCACCACCCTAGTCTCACACGCCATCGACGTTGGCGATAGTAAACCGATTAAACAGAGACACTACGCCATCTCACCGGCCATGAAGAAATCGGTGTATGCGGAGCTAGATAGGATGCTCGAGTTGGGGGTCATAGAGGAGTCCCAAAGTGCCTGGTCATCACCGGTAACCTTGGTGGTGAAGCCAAGTAAAGTCCGCCTCTGTCTTGATGCCCGTAAGGTAAACGCGGTTACCATCAAGGACGCGTACCCTCTTCCACTCATCGATGGAATACTGGGGAGACTGCCGAAAGCCAATTATATCACCAGTCTCGACCTAAAAGACGCCTTCTGGCAAATTCCACTCGATGAGGGGTCGAGGGACAAGACCGCCTTCACAGTGCCTGGACGACCATTATATCAGTTCGTCACAATGCCCTTTGGCCTGTGTAACGCGCCGCAAACGATGACTCGGTTGATGGACAAGGTCATCCCACCTCACCTGCAACACCAAGTGTTCGTGTACCTTGATGATCTGTTACTCATCACGGAAACGTTCGATCAACACCTCCTACTTCTACAAGAAGTAGCCCTGCACATCAGTAAGGCGGGACTCACCATCAACGCACGGAAAAGTAAGTTTGTCATGAAAGAAGTCCGATACCTAGGACATGGCACCATCAAAACGGATCCAGACAAAACTCGTGCGATTGATGAGTTCCCCTTACCAAAAACAGTGAAGCAGCTACAACGTTTCCTTGGTGTGTGCGGTTGGTACCGAAGGTTTGTTCGGAATTATGCAACAGTTACAGCGCCCCTGTCAGACATGTTGCGGAAAGGGAAGTTCGTTTGGACCGAACTCAGCCGAAAGGCATTTGAAGAGCTTAAACAAGCCCTCACATCAGCTCCTGTCTTGCACAGCCCCGACTTCACGAAGCCCTTCTCCATTCATTGTGACGCAAGTCAACATGGAGTAGGAGCCGTGCTGGTGCAATTGACCGACGAAGGAGAGGAAGCTCCCATCGCCTTCATGTCCAATAAGCTGAATTCGGCCCAAAGAAACTATACTGTGTCCGAGCAAGAATGTTTGGCAGCGGTAATGGCTGTGAAGAAATTCCGAGCTTATATCGAGGGCCACTAATTCGAGATCATCACGGACCACGCGTCACTACAATGGTTGATGAACCAGGCAGATTTGCATGGACGCCTAGCAAGATGGGCTCTTAAACTGCAAGGGTTCAAGTTTTCCATCAAACATCGGAAAGGGACCCAGAACATCGTACCCGACACTCTCTCACGGATGTTTTCCCCCGAAGGAGCCGAATTGACAATAAATGACGAGGACCCCATTGAAATAGATTTGGACAGCCCACATTTCGAATCAGACAGCTACAAAGAGTTGAGGCAAACCATCGCGACCCAACAACCACAGCTGCCTGATTTGAAGGTAATAGACGGCTACGTGTATAGACGAAATGAATACGCCACTGGTGATCCATGGCAGGAAGAAGAGTCTTGGAAACTCTGGGTACCGGAGGAAATGACACAACATCTGATCCTCCGCGCACATGACCATCCTTTAAGTACCCACGGAGGTTACGGTCGAACGTTACGGCGACTCAAAAAATACTTCTTTTGGCCTTAAATGGCATCCCAGGTCAAAGACTACGTGAGCGCCTGTGAGACCTGTTAAGGCACCAAAGCGCCCAACCAGCCTCTTCGACCTCCTATGGGTCAACTCAACGTCCCAGAACGCGTATTCCAACGTCTATACATCGATCTACTCAGTCCATATCCTCGGTCTTCCATGGGACACATCGGAGCTATAGTCGTTCTAGACCAGCTTTCAAAGTTCCCAATGGTGGAACCTATCCGTAAATTCACAACTCCATCGATCGTGAAATTCTTAGAGAACCGGGTATTCCATGTGTTCGGTGTTCCAGAGAGCGTGTACTCAGACAATGGAGTACAGTTCCGGTCTCGGCAGTTTAAGGGCCTACTTGAGCAGTATGGCGTTGAACACCAACTGACGCCCATATACTCTCCTCAGTCCAACGCATCAGAACGGTTGAACCGCACCCTATTGGCCGCGATCCGTTCCTACGTCCACTCATCTCAAAAGGATTGGGATCGGCGATTGTCTGCCATCACATGCGCCCTGCGATCCTCGTATCATTCCGTCACCGGTGTCGCCCCTTACTTTGCCGCCTTTGGACAGCACATGATTTGCCATGGTAAATCATACCGGCTGTTACGGCAATTAAAGTGTTTGGGAGACCCCGTCGTTGCGCTGGAGCCCCACGAACGTTTAGGAGACCTCCGCCACCAAATCGGACGGAAGATTAAGGCCACAGGAGGTGCAAATGAAGCGCAGTACAATCTCAGGTCACGATCTGCTAATTTCAAAGAAGGAGATGAAGTTTTCCGGCGAAATTTCCGCCAAAGTGACGCCGCGGGGCATTACAACGCCAAGCTGGACAGGCGATTCTTGAAAAGCCGCATAAAGAAGGTAATGGGACCTAACCGGTACCTGATAACAGATCCATCGGGAAAAGAAGTGGGGATATACCACGCGAAAGACCTGCGCCGATAGATAATTAGTCACGTCTGTTTGTCCGTCCGCATATATTTTCAAAAACGCGCAAGGTTTGTATACTTCCGGGCAAACATAAACATAAGTCACTCCGTCCGTCTGTCAATTGTGTTTTTCTTTTATTGTCCGTCATTTCTAGTCCCGACGCCGAAGCCAACCCATGATACACAGAAAGATCCTTCAGCTCCTTTTTCGCAATCCGCATCGCCTTGGGATCGCGAGAAAATTAGCTGTCCTGTAGTAATTGAGGAGCGGGCTTGATTTACAAACCATTTATCAGAAAAGACAAAGCTTTACGAAGCAACTAAAAAGCAGTTAGATACTGCTTTAGGTGATTTAGAAGCAGTGAAAAATAAACATTCCCAGATTGTGAAGGAGCTGAACCGTGAGTTGGGCAAGTATAAGAAACATTCCGACAATGAATTGCAACGGAAACATAACAGCGATCAAAACCTATCACAGCTTTCTCCAGATGGTGTCAACGTTCGTCGTCAAAGTGATAGCGAACCCAAACTCATAAGCCAAAATAGTTTATCCTTGCAGGAACCTTCCACCAAACCTTTAGTAGATAGAATTTTACGTCTGCAACAAGCAGCAACGAGACAAACAGAAAAATTGATTTTCTCGAGAATCATACAATGTTCTTGGTGTCTGAATTGCAAAAGAAATCAAAACTCCTTCAGTATTATATGATGCGAGATCAAGCAGGTGCGCTTACATCAAATAAAAGCGATCAAAACAAGTCTGAATTGGCCAAATACGGTGGAGTAATGTCAGCAATTTACGGTGGTATTAAAGGCAATAATCAAAGCATGACATTAGATTTGCCATTAGAGATAAATAGAAAACTACAAGCAGTACTTGAAGATACTCTGTTGAAAAACATTACACTTAAGGAAAATTTGAATGTGCTTGGATTGGAAGTTGATAAACTTACTAGACAACTTGCTCAACATAACGCCCATAAATAACAAAAGTGATCTTATTTTTAACTACATCGTGACCGCTGGCAATAACGCTTAAACGTGAACTAGATATAGCCATCAAAGAAAAAGAAAATACAGTTATGATTTACGCAACAAAAGAGAAAAGTGTATTGGACGTGCGATAAGAAAAAGAAAATGTTGAAAAACAACTAAATGATACCCAAAAAAAAAAGAAATTAAGATCATAACCACTAAATATCAACTTCTAAAGGAAGAGAAAGGTCGCCTATCAGGTATTTTAGATGAAAAGTGTAATGAAAAAAAAAACTACAGAAAGAAAATGAAAAATTCAAAACGGACCTTGGCAATTTAGAGATGAAAACGAAATGGATTTCAATTAAATTGACTCAAGAGACTGATAACAAAAATGCTAATGAAAAACGGCTCAACGAAGTTCTTCAGGAAAAGAAAAAAAAATATTCAATCTACCGAAGAGAAACTCACAGAACAACAAAAATGGAGCAAGAAGCCAATGTAATTTCATTGAAGCATGAGAACGAGAAAAGGGAGAAACAATTAGAATCGCTGGAAAAAGAATACAGGCAGACTTTAGCTAAATACAAGGAAATACAAGAAGAATTACAACGGGATCAAGAAGAGAAAGTGGCCATATCACTAGAACTAGAAAAAGAGAAGTCACAACATATTATCGTCCAGAATTCACTCAGTCAGGAACTATTGAACTCAGCCAAACTCCGGAGTCAATTAGAAGATCTTAGAATACTACAAGCCAAGAGAAAAGTTCTACTCTCATCGCCACGTCGCGCAGTTAACGCTTAGCAAATAAACTCATTCAAAGAGATATTATTGAGCGGAGGAATAGCGGTGGAGATAGCAGGAGTAGGACCGGTTGGGGTTGCTGGTGCGGTCGCGAAGAGGAGTAACGATTGAGTGACCTTCCCCATCGGATCGCTCGCGCTTTTTTCGAATGAAAAAATGAGTCAAGAAAATTGCTTTTGTACTTAACTCCCGGGAAACAAAAGTCTAAAACTGTTTAATAATTTTAATGTGTAGAATTTTATTACAATATCTTTTGAATATAATTAACAAATTGCGGTGTAACGCGGTAAACAAATGCTTAGAACGAAACGACGACGTAAATTTAAAAAAAAACAACCGAAACGAGTGATAACAAACGGTGAAGATAACATGTTAGATAGGGGAGTGAATTTGCGCGCGCACGAGATCTCGCTGTGGAGTCGCGAACATAATATCGGGAAGGCCTGTCGCTGCTCGAATTATTAAACATTTTGTGAATTAAGCGAAAGTTCGAATATATGTGTGAAATATTGTTGCAGAGAAGAAAGAAAAAGTTCCGAATCCTGTGTCCATGTAGTGCATGCAAATTTTCAATTGGATATCTACAAAATCATCTGGAAAAGGGCAAAAACGTGCGCGCCGCATATAACTCAAGAAGCAATTCGTAAAATATAATTAATAGGAAGTGGAATTCCTCAAATATTTCCGTGCAAAGATCATAAGATTTGGTGGCGAGAAATCTTTCGAGTGAAAAGCATGAGAAAAGATTTTGCAAGACGGGACCGCAAATTTAAGGTGGTGAAAAGTGAATCGTCATAACGGAAAAACAGTATTTGAGACGGCTCGCATCTGATGGTTTAATGAAAAGTGTGAAGATAACTGGTGTTTTGATATATTCGGGAGGAACGTGGTGAACGGTGGTTATGAGGAAGAAAAATGTGGCAATTGCTCCATACTAGTGAAATGAAAAATAAAATACATGTTAGAGTCCTCTCTTGACAAGAAAAAAAAAGAAGAGTGTGTTGCGGTTTTGCGATGTGTTGGTGGAATTTCTCCCGAATTTAAGTTTTTGTTTACAATGCATATTCAATTCGTAACATTTCCACCTACGCTATAAGTACCGGAAGAAATAAAATTTGTTATGACTACAGTGCTCTTTGGTAGAATTGCTCTGGTACTAGTTCCAGGCATGAATGTTCTGCAATTTCCTAAAAAGTTGAGCCTTTTATTTGAATATTCCCATTATATCCGTGATCGTTATTAAACGGCTTTATTGATTTTCGCATTTTTTTCGGAGAACAAAATCAGAAATTGTACAAGCGATTTTAGCGACTGAGTTAAGCTTTACAGTGTGATCTATGTATATCATAGTTGGTGATTTTTAAGATTGATGAATGTGATAACTCTTTTTTGTGTGTCTAACGTACAGCTATATAGAGGATACCTGCACCCATCGAGCGCTCGACGGACCATGCAGGTGAGTACCGTTTAATTTACATATATTATTAAAACATTTTATTATAAAATTTAATTATCACCACAAATTTTTTTTATCTCATACCTTTTCATTAATACGTATTACATACACTGTTAAAACATTTTTTTTTTATAAAATTTAATCATCACCACAAATTTTTTTTCTCTCATACATTTTCATTAATACGTATTACATACACTGGTAAAATATTTTTTTATAAAATTTAATTATCACCACAAATTTTTGTTCTCTCATACATTTTCATTAATACGTATTATATACACAGTATAGTAAACTTACTTAGAGGTCTGATGGATTATTATTATACTTTATTTTTCGTTGAAAAATAAACAAAAAATGGATTAATACCGTACCCGATGGTCTCTCCTTTCTTCAATTTCTAACCGGGTATAGGACCTAGTACGGTGGCAGGCTTCCACCTCAAAACATGAGCCAGCCGCCGGGTACTCACTAATTCCTTTTTCTGTTTCAGGTGACGTTTTGGGTTGAGTGGCCCAAGCAGAGTGCCTTTTTATGGCATAGAGTTATGCAATCAAATTGTATAATTCTATGGCATACATTGGTCACCGGGGTACTCCCCTTCTGATGGGAAAGTTCATACAATTCAAGTTTTATGAGTTTCCCACTCAGAAGAGGAATACCTGGCCACTTCAACAAAGATATCTATGGATTTATTCCGGTTGGGTGGGTATGAAGGGGCTCCACCACCACCCGGTTGCCCCTCTTTCATTTGTGGGCCATGAATTTATTTGGGTAACGACGAGGTCACCCCAAGTTCGCCTTTCTTTTCAGGTTTCACATGTTCTAGTAACAAGATCCATTCCCCTCTGTGAGGTTATCTACAATTTTTGCGACTTCGGTCGCCTTTTGAGCTTTAGTCCAATTCGTGAATGCGAAATTTTTTGTAGTGGGTCCTCGTGCTGGGGAAATGAACCCGCCCCACGACACCGCAATGCTAGCCTGCCAGCGCATTCACGCGTCTCCAGACGAGGGCATTCTCAGCAGATACCGACACCTTCTTCTGCCGAGGCAGCAGACCATCGCTGCAGTCCTTTACGGAAAGTATTGAACATCACTATTCACTACAACACCATTGAAATTTTAAGCATCTGATGATTGCCCGTACCCAAGAACAGGTGGATTGCACTCCATCAAACTAAGCTGATCCAGATTCCTTGCAGTTGGAGGCGAAGTGACCTGAAACAACTCAGAACAAAGCAAGGTGTTTTTAGCCCTGATAAGGGCTTATTTTACTTCATAATCCCATTTTTAACTCTTCGTTTATTTTTTTTTTTTTTTTTGAAAAGGGCCATTTATAGTCCGCACACCACGGATATGCAGCGGCATAGACACACAGCAAGCCCGAAGTCGTTCTTGTACGAGGCAATGTGTTCTGAAATGACTCGTTAAGTGAATTCTCATGAATTAGAATATTTACAGCTACTTATCAAGTTTAGTTAAATTTTGCATTATTAATATTTTTGCTGCACCATTGAAATTTCAGCATCCGATAACTGTCGAATAGAATAGACGAATTACATTCCTCAAATTAAGCTGAGATAGCTTCCTTCCAGCTAGAGGCAGTAGAACCTGTAATGAGTAAAAACAAATCAGGTATTTTTCGCCCTGAGAAGGGCTTATTGGACTTATAGTCGATTTTTTACTCTTTGTTTATTTGTTTAAGGCCCTGAAAGGGCCGTTTATAGTTCGCCATCCCAGATATGCAGCAATACCACTCTAAAGTCTCTCGCTAGGAGTCCTACTATTGAATGGAATCCCAACCCATTGAAATTTCAGCATCCGATAATTGACAAATAGAATAGACGAATTATATTCCTCAAATCAAGCTGATCCAGCTTCCTTCCACCTGGAGGCGGTGAGACCTGAAATGAGTAAAAAGAAAATAAGGTATTTTTTAGCCCTGAGAAGGGCTTATTGGACTTATAGTCGATTATTACTCTTTGCTAATTTTTTTAAGGCCCTGAAAAGGGCCATTTATAGTTCGCCATCGCGGACATGCAGCAACACCGCTCTTAAGTCTCTCGCCAGGAGTCATACTATTGAATGGGGCTCCAACCCATGAAAGTAAGCAGGTCCGGAGTCTATCTAGCTGGGGGCGTTGGGATCTGAATTTTAAAAATGAGTATAGTAAACTTACTTAGAGGTCTGATGGATTATTATTATACTATATTTTTCGTTGAAAAATAAACAAAAAATGGATTAATACCGTACCCCATGGTCTTTCCTTTCTTCAATTTCTAACCGGGTATAGGACCCAGTACGGTGGCAGGCTTCCACCTCAAAACATGAGCCAGCTGCCGGGTACTCACTAATTCCTTTTTCTGTTTCAGGTGACGTTTTGGGTTGAGTGGCCCAAGCAGAGTGCCTTTTTATGGCATAGAGTTATGCAATCAAATTGTATAATTCTATGGCATACATTGGTCACCGGGGTACTCCCCTTCTGATGGGAAAGTTCATACAATTCAAGTTGTATGAGTTTTCCACTCAGAAGAGGAATACCTGGCCACTTCAACAAAGATATTGTCGCGTGTTATTGGTTCGCGGCCAATAATTTTAATGTTCCGGGAAAGTGAAAACGCGATGTCTTTTAATTTAAGTTAAAGGAGTTTATTTAGTTAAATAAAATGCACAATAATCAGTTAACACTTTTCACTAATTTTAATTTTCACTATGAAAAATCTAACACTTGTCCATAAATTTCTTATCGCAATTGTCTTCTAAATCACTTCACTATTACGAAACACACTTCCCACACACAATCGCAGTTCTTATCGCGGTCGAATGAATGATTCCCCCATTCATTCAGCTCGCCTTTATATAGGGTCTCTACCTATTCACCCATTTCTCGCACATTGGCGAATGTTCTACCGAGAGGTACCTGGTAGGTTCGAGCAAGTTCATGAATGGAGTGACGTCACTTGCAGATGTTGATCATGCTTGTTGGATTCTCGTGGGTTCAAGTAAATTCATTCGTTGACGTTCTTAATGATGATGAAAACGATTGCGACAGTAGCTCGCAGAATTATTTGTACATGTAATTATTTGTACATGTAACACTGCCCCCACCTCAGTTCTTTTCGCCCCGAAAAGATGTGTCGCTATTTGTAGTCAATTCCCCCTGGGTGTAATATGGGGCAAGACGGTCCAGATGCACGATTTTCATTTTAGCTCTCGGCTTACGATGTTCCTGTATTCGGTATACGACGTCGTTGATTCGCTTTGTAACTCGGTATGGTCCCTCCCAATTATGTTGCAACTTTGGAGACCTACCCTTTCGCCGTTGCGGGTTATAAAGCCACACCAAGTCATCTTGCTGGAAGCCAGTAGAATTAGCCTTTAGATCATACCTGGTCTTCATGCGGTCAGTAGCCGATTCGAGGTGTTTTCGCACTGTCCGATGTATCTGGTTCAACCGTTGTCTTAGATCACTTGCGTACTCCGAGACCGTTTGGGGTTTCTCAGGGGTTGTTCCGAACTTTATATCGGCTGGCAAACGAATAGTCTTTCCAAAAATGACTTTGGCTGGGGCTTGGCCCGTCGATGCATGTTCAGCGGCTCTATACGCCATTAAAAATAGTGGGATATGTCGGTCCCAGTCCCTTTGGTTCTCGTCAACCATTTTGGCCAAGTGTTTATTGAGCGTGCCGATGAAACGTTCGACCATTCCATCGGATTGGGGATGCAGCGGTGTTGTCCTCGTTTTCCGTATTCCCAGCTGCTCGCACATTTCGCTAAAAACTAGTGACTCAAAGTTTCGGCCTTGATCCGAATGTAGTTCACAAGGCACGCCGTACCTGCTGACCCAATTTAACACTAGCTGTTCGGCTACAGTAGTTGCTTCCTGGTTGGGAATGGGGTAGACCTCGGGCCACTTGCTGAAATAATCAGCTACAACCAGCGTGTATCGATTTCCCCATTCAGATTCAGGAAAGGGTCCAGCGATGTCAACAGCAATCCTTTCGAATGGCACGCCTACGTTATAGGTTTGCATTTGTCCTCTCAGTCGTCGCTTTGGGCCTTTGACGGAAGCGCAAATTGTGCATCTGCGGCACCAGTCCTCTACGTCTTCTCAAGCGTGGAGCCAGTAGAACCTTTCCCGCAATTTCGCTAAGGTCTTGTTAACACCAAGGTGGCCTCCCGAGGATCCTTCATGCATTTCCTTTACCACATCGTGGATTCGACTTTAGGGTAGTATAGTTTGCATCCTATAGGAGCTGCCATCCGCCGCTTCCCATTTCCGCTTGAGTACACCACCCTCCACCTGTAGGGAGTTCCATTGTGCCCAATAGCTTTTCAGGGTTGTGCCATGCATCGAAACGTCCTTCCACTCCGGTCGCCCAGTCGTCTCCTTCCATACGATCAATGGTCCGATGTCTTCATCGGCTAGCTGGGCATTTCAAATCGCCTCCGATGACCAACCTTCATCGAATTCGGCCGTTATCAGTCGCAGATCAACGGGCGGTTCCTTTTCCTCGATCCGTCGGCAATGCTTGCAGTTAGCTGGACATGGGCGACGAGATAGGGCGTCAGCATTTCCATGAACTCTGCCCTTTCGAGGAACAATTTCATAGTCGTATGACTGCAATCTTTCGATCCATCTCGCAACTTGTCCCTCGGGGTTTTTGAAGTTAAGTAGCCATCTCAATGATGCATGGTCCGTTCGAAGAACAAATTTCTGGCCATATAGGTACTTGTGGAACTGCTTGATGGCCTCTGTTATAGCCAATAGCTCCTTCCTGGTCACACAGTAGTTCCTCTCACTTTTTGAAAGAACTCGACTGTAATACGAGAGGACTCTTTCTTCGCCATCGATCTGCTGGGAGAGTACAGCTCCAATACTGCCGTTGCTTGCATCGGTGTCAACCACAAACATTTTTCCGGGTTTTGGATACGCCAGTACGGGTGATTCACATAGCTTTTCCTTCAGGGTCTCAAAGGCTGTCTGGCATTGTTCATTCCAGACATACGGACGATTTTTCTCGGTTAGCTGATGAAGACACTTAGCTATTTTGGCAAAGTCTTTGACGAATCTTCGATAGTAGGTAGCCAGACCCAGGAAACTTCGTAGTTGGCGCTTGTTGTTTGGTGTTGGCCAGCTTTTCACGGCTTCAATTTTCTCAGGGTCTGTTTTGACCCCTTCTGCTGATACGACATGTCCCAGGTATTTTACTTCAGCTGCGAAAAGGGTACACTTGTCGGGACTAAGTTTCAAATTTGCCAGTCGCAGTCGGGAGAAAACCTCTTCTAAGTTCCGCACATGCTCTTCGAACGTTCTCCCGATGACGATGATGTCATCTAGGTACACCAAGCAGGTTTTCCAGGTTAGACCACGTAGCACGTATTCCATCAAGCGTTCCACAAATTGCCACAATCCGGTCCCAACTGAAAATGCGGTCTTCTCTCGGTCCTTCTTGTCAATTTCTACCTGCCAGTAGCCACTCTTGAGATCGAGTGTAGAAAACCATTTTGCGTCGGCTAAAGTGTCCATGATGTCATCGATGCGTGGGAGCGGGTAGCTATCTTTCCTAGTGACGTCGTTAAGCTGCCTATAGTCGACACAAAAGCGAGTGCTACCATCCTTTTTCTTTACTAGAACTACAGGCGCGGCCCATGGACTTACAGAAGATTCAATAATGCCTTGTTTTTCCATGTCCGAGACCAGCGCGCTCACTTCTCCTTGTTTGGCTATAGGGAGACGTCTTGGTGCTTGTCGAATCGGCTTGGCTCCCTGTGTGTCTATGACGTGAGTTACCAAACACGTTCGGCCTTGGTCATCCGGGCTTGTTGAGAAGATGTCACTGTACTTGGTGACCAGATCAGAGGCTCGTTTGAATAGCTGCACCGGCAATTTGACTTGCTTCAATATTGCAGACGTGGATTCCCTGGCTTTTTCTGTGTCTTGCCTCCTTTTCCAATGATGGTTGTGAGTAGCTTCCAAAGAGGTGATGGTGGAAACAGGCTGGCAGCTGCCGATGACTTCTCCCACTTTGATGCTCGTGGTTGAATCTGCGGTGTTAAGGACTCTAACCGGCACAAATCCGTTCCTTAAAGATCTTACAAGGCTTCGTCCTACAATCAAACTGCGCAATGCGGACATCTTCGTTGGCTCTATCAGGTAAGATCGGTGGTCTCCAGAATCACCATCAAGCTTGGCCCATACAATGCTTTCGGAAGAATTCGGTACATCAGTGTCAGTACATACCACTACATTCATCTTGGGAATTTGGACGCTGGGATCCTCCATCAGTACTTCGACATTCTGCCATTTCAAGACACGTTTTCCCAAGTCCAACGTGATTCCATGTGGTCGCAGAAAATCCATTCCGAGAATGCAGTCATCCATAATGTTCGCGACCAGAAAATTATGTCGGAACACAAGGTCTCCCAACTGTATCTGGAGGTTGACCTCTCCATGGACAGGTGCAGTTTCTCCCGTAGCTGTCCGTAGTGAGAAAATTCTGCCCTTGTGAAGTTGTTGCTGTCTAACTAGGTCTGGTCGGATAATCGATCGGGTTGCACCAGTGTCGATTGTTATGGTGCAGTGTTCTCCGTCAATTTGACCCGGAAGGCATAAGTCCGCTTCTCCACGATGTAGTCTTGACACGGTGATGGTGGTGCTGGGGACGTCAATCCTCCTAGCCAACCTCTGCCCCACGAAGTTGGCTCTTACATGTTTCCCGACCCCTCTGTTTGAAGGGCTTCCATTCTGGGCTCCTGACTCGGTCTGGATCTCCTCCTAGCTGCACACCCTGGACAATAGCTCGGTTTTCTTCGCTTCTTGCAGTCTCTTTGCAAGTGCCCCTTCTCTCCGCAATTCCAGCATCTAGGCGCACCATTTACATGCGGGTCTCGCACAATCTCCACGCGTTCACACCTGCACTCGTCTGTCACTACTTCACGAACCCGGGCAGTGGTACGAGTCACATTTTTCGCTGCCTCAAAGTTCAGACTGTAAGCCAATGCGTCCTCAACCGTTTGCTTTTGAGCTAAACGCACAGCTTGTTGCAATTCCGGGTCGTTTGGTGCGCTGATGAATGCCTCTGTCGCTGCATCATCTCGATGTTCTGGGTCGTAGGCTGGGTAAGCCAAAAGTGCTAGTCGCTCAATGTCTTGGGCTAGCTGCTGTAGGGTCTCACCAGACTTCTGCACCCGATGCCTTAGCTGTGACCGATAAATCTGCTTTAGATGATCGTCTCCATAACGCATGTCGAGCGCATTCATTATAGCATTCGGGTTTGAGAGCAATTCATCGGGGATCGTCTGCAAAAGCTCGGCAGCTGGGCCTCTTAGAGCAAGAATCAGTGCAGTTGCTCGTTCCTGCTCATTCCAGTGATTTGCCCTTGCGGCAGCTTCAAACTGAGTCTTGTAAATACTCCAGACCGTTTGCCCGTCGAATATTGGTGCTGGCACATTTCTGGATGTGCTTTGCGCTGCGGTTACAAGCGGGGCTGGTGGGGCGGTTACTACTGCCTTTGCTGCTTCCAATTCTTTTTTCACTTTTTCCATCTCATGGTTGATTCTCTCTTCGACCTGGCTGATCTCATAGTTAATTTTCTCCTCAACCTGGCTGACCTTCTCCTCGACCTGGTAAACCTTTTCCTCGACGCCTTTAATTTGTTTGTTCAGGCTGCCGAGCTCCGCTTTTATTTCGGTGGACTGTTTTTGAAAATCTGCCTTGATTTCGATCGCTTGTTGGTCTAGCTTCGCTGATTGTTCATTTAGCTTCGCAGCTAAACTGGATGTCTGTTCATTTAGCTGCGCTGATTGTTCATTTAACTTCGTTGATTGTTCATCTAGCTTCGTCGTTAAGTTGGATGACTGTTCATTGAGCTTCGCAGTTAAATTGGATGACTGTTGTCGCTGCTCTTGCTGCATCAGCATCAACATTTGCATCAGCGCATTTTCTGGTTCCTTTGGTTTTGGTGTGTCTACTTCTCCACCTTCTGCGCCTTTTTACGCATCTGAGAGCTCACCCGAATCCAGATTCACGCCTTCCGACTCGATCGCGTCACGCAAGCGTGCAATCAGTATGGCCTTTGTACCTTGTGTGGCCAGATTCCGCTGTTCCAACTCCTCCTTGAGCTCCGATATGGTCAATTCATTAATTTTTAAGTTTCAGCTTCATGGCATTTTTAATGTTTCTTTAAATTTTACTATTATGCACTATAAAAATGTTCAAATTTTCACTTTCAAAATTTTTCTTTCGCACTTCTTGACACCACTGTCGCGTGCTATTGGTTCGCGGCCTATAATTTTAATGTTCCGGGAAAGTGAAAACGCAATGTCTTTTAATTTAAGTTAAAAGAGTTTATTTAATTAAATAAAATGCACAATAATCAGTTAACACTTTCACTAATTTTAATTTTCACTATGAAAAATCTAAGACTTGTCCATAAATTTCTTATCGCAATTGTCTTCTAAATCACTTCACTATTACGAAACACACTTCCCACACACAATCGCAGTTCTTATCGCGGTCGAATGAATGATTCCCCCATTCATTCAGCTCGCCTTTATATAGGGTCTCTACCTATTCACCCATTTCTCGCACATTGGCGAATGTTCTACCGAGAGGTACCTGGTAGGTTCGAGCAAGTTCATGAATGGAGTGACGTCACTTGCAGATGTTGATCATGCTTGTTGGATTCTCGAGGGTTCGAGTAAATTCATTCGTTGACGTTCTTAATGATGATGAAAACAATTGCGACAGTAGCTCGCAGAATTATTTGTACATGTAATTATTTGTACATGTAACAATATCTATGGATTTATTCCGGTTGGGTGGGTATGAAGGGGCTCCACCACCACCTGGTTGCCCCTCTTTCATTTGTGGGCCATGAATTTATTTGGGTAACGACGAGGTCACCCCAAGTTCGCCTTTCTTTTCAGGTTTCACATGTTCTAGTAACAAGATCCATTCCCCTCTGTGAGGTTATCTACAATTTTTGCGACATCGGTCGCCTTTTGAGCTTTAGTCCAATTCGTGAATGCGAAATTTTTTGTAGTGGGGTCCTCGTGCTGGGGGAATGAACCGGCCCCACGACACCGCAATGCTAGCCTGCCAGCGCATTCACGCGTCTCCAGACGAGGGCATTCTCGGCAGATACCGACACCTTCTTCTGCCGAGGCAGCAGACCATCGCTGCAGTCCTTTACGGAAAGTATTGAACATCCCTATTCACTACAACACCATTGAAATTTTAAGCATCTGATGATTGCCCGTACCCAAGAACAGGTGGATTGCACTCCATCAAACTAAGCTGATCCAGATTCCTTGCAGTTGGAGGCGATGTGACCTGAAACAACTCAGAACAAAGCAAGGTGTTTTTAGCCCTGATAAGGGCTTATTTTACTTCATAATCCCATTTTTAACTCTTCGTTTATTTTTTTTTTTTTTTTTTGAAAAGGGCCATTTATAGTCCGCACACCACGGATATGCAGCGGCATAGACACACAGCAAGCCCGAAGTCGTTCTTGTACGAGGCAATGTGTTCTGAAATGACTCATTAAGTGAATTCTCATGAATTAGAATATTTACAGCTACTTATCAAGTTTAGTTAAATTTTGCATTATTAATATTTTTGCTGCACTATTGAAATTTCAGCATCCGATAACTGACGAATAGAATAGACGAATTACATTCCTCAAATTAAGCTGAGATAGCTTTCTTCCAGCTAGAGGCAGTAGAACCTGTAATGAGTAAAAACAAAGTCAGGTATTTTTCGCCCTGAGAAGGGCTTATTGGACTTATAGTCGATTTTTTACTCTTTGTTTATTTGTTTAAGGCCCTGAAAGGGCCGTTTATAGTTCGCCATCCCAGATATGCAGCAATACCACTCTAAAGTCTCTCGCTAGGAGTCCTACTATTGAATGGAATTCCAACCCATTGTAATTTCAGCATCCGATAATTGACAAATAGAATAGAGACGAATTATATTCCTCAAATCAAGCTGATCCAGCTTCCTTCCACCTGGAGGCGGTGGGACCTGAAACGATTAAAAACAAAGTAAGGTATTTCATTAGCCCTGATAAGGGCTTATTAGACATGAAAGTCACTTTTTACTCTTTGTTTATATTTTCAAGGCCCTGAAAAGGGCCGTTTATAGTTCTCCATCCCGGATATGCAGCAACATTGCTCTAAAGTGTCTCGCTGATCATGAAAAGAAAAGCAAAAAATTGATGACGTCGTTATTATGTTGCAATTGTGGTATCAGCTGAGATTTTTATCTTATAATCTTAATATAATGGCCGTATTCACAGCTGATAAAAATCTCAGCTGATACCGCAGTTGCAACATAATAACGACGTCATCAATTTTTTTGCTTTTCTTTTCATGATCAGCTGAGTGCAGTGACATTTCTTTCTACCGCGAAATGTTCAACTTGAATCTCGCTGATTAGAAGTGATTTCGCTGTGAAATTCGCGCGTTTTATAAACCAAAATGTCGGAGAGCAAACCTCTAAGTGTTTCAGTAGTACACTTCCTTAAAAACGCAAAATAATGTCGTAATTTTAATGCTATAGTACGTAAACAAAGTGCCGGCGACTCGTGCAACTTTAAAAAAGTGAACTTCTAATCCTGTTCAAATGCTAATATATGCAGTAAATTTTATTTAGACTCGCGCAACGCACATCCAAATAGAATGCAAAAGCAAAGCTCTAAGTGTTTGATTAGTTCCCCAAAAACGCAAAATTATGTGACAATTTTGATGCCATAGTGGGTAAAAAAAAAGTGCCGGCGACTCGTGCAACTTTTAAAAAGTGAACTTATAATCCTGTTCAAATACTAATATACGCAGTAAATTTTAATTAGACTCGCGCAACACACATCCAAATAGGATGCAAAAGCATATTTCTCAATTGGTTTGCTTCAATGGACGCGAGTGAGTGTTTAATGTCTGTAAAATAAATTTAATACTGCGATGTACGTTTTCTTTATCTATACAATAAGTGATCATTTAAAGTGAACAAAATACAATTCTTCTGCATTAGTGCTTAAACGAAGATGCGCGATAACTTCATTAGAAATATGTGAGTATATGTATTATCCATTTTTATTCCAGAAATTTTTAAATCATAACTAAATACAATTTCTACTTCTCTAATTACACAAGCACTAATTACACAAGCTCTAATTTCAATGTATTTATTCGTAATTGGTAGCAAAATGGCCCTTTTCAGGGCCCTTATAAAAAGATAAATAAAGTTTTATCGGGACAGATGATGAAGATATTTATCACCTGTAAAGGCTCGGTCTCGCTTCGGGTCATATGTAGGCTTATGACTTGTAAATGGTCCTTTTCAGGGCTTGAAAACTATAAACAAAGAGTGAAAACAACTATCAAAACCAAAAGCTCTTTTCAGGGCTAAAAAATAACTGGCTTTGTTTAGTCGTTTCAGATCCCAACGCCCCCAGCTGGATAGACTCCGGACCTGCTTACTTTCATGGGTTGGAGTCCCATTCAATAGTATGACTCCTGGCGAGAGACTTAAGAGCGGTGTTGCTGCATGTCCGCGATGGCGAACTATAAATGGCCCTTTTCAGGGCCTTAAAAAAATTAGCAAAGAGTAATAATCGACTATAAGTCCAATAAGCCCTTCTCAGGGCTAAAAAATACCTTATTTTCTTTTTACTCGTTTCAGATCCCACCACCTCCAGCTGGAAGGAAGCTGGATCAGCTTGATTTGAGGAATGTAATTCGTCTGTTCTTTTCGTCAATTATCGGATGCTGAAATTTCAATGGGTTGGAATTCCATTCAATAGTAGGACTCCTGGCGAGACAAAAGATTTTTAAAATTCAGACTAAAAATTTAGCTAAATTAATCACGAGAGCCTTTTAGATACTTCGTACACTTATCAAATAAGTAATTGTTCCTTTCTTTATTGTGTGAGCAATTGTTAATTTGATTAAGCTAAGAACTATCGAAATGTCGTGATTGATTTAAATAAATTTGTAATGTGCATCTTAAAAACAATTCAGTGTTTTTAATTCTTGATCGGGTTGGAATTTACATCCAGTGAAAGCCTTTAGAGCAATGTTGCTGCATATCCGGGATGCAGAACTATAAACGGCCCTTTTCAGGGCCTTAAACAAATAAACAAAGAGTAAAAAGCGACTTTCAAGTCCAATAAGCCCTTCTCAGGGCTAAAAATACCTGACTTTGTTTTTACTCACTACAGGTTCTACTGCCTCTAGCTGGAAGGAAGCTATCTCAGCTTAATTTGAGGAATGTAATTCGTCAATTATCGAATGCTGAAATTTCAATGGTGCAGCAAAAATATTGAAAATGCAAAATTTAACTAAACTTGATAAGTAGCTGTAAATGTTCTAACTGATGAGAATTTACTTAACGAGTCATTTCAGAACACATTGCCTCGTACAAGAACGACTTCGGGCTTGCTGTGTGTCTGTGCCGCTGCATATCCGTGGTGTGCGGACTATAAATGGCCCTTTTCAGGGCCCTTAAAAAATAACCAAAGAGTTAAAAATGGGATTATGAAGTAAAATAAGCCTTTATCAGAGCTGAAAACACCTTGCTTTGTTTTGAGTTGTTTCAGGTCACATCGCCTCCAACTGCAAGGAATCTGGATCAGCTTAGTTTGATGGAGTGCAATTCACCTGTTCTTGGGTGAGGGCAGTCATCAGATGCTCAAATTTCAATGGTGCAGTAAAAATATTGATGTTACAAGATTTAACTTAGCTTTAAAACTAGCTCTAACTGTTCTAACTGATGATCACAACGCCTTGACGTCAGGTGATGATTGCGTCTGAATGGTATTTTCAATTTGCGTGCCTTAGCTTTATCATTAAAACATTGAAATGCATCGTTGAGGTTTTTCCAATAGTTATTCATAAATATATTGCACCATGTGAAAATGACTTTCCTTGCTAAAGTAATACTGTTATTACCGCAGCAACAAACATTAATCTCATCCGTACGGTCTTCGATATGTTTATAAATAATGGAAAAAAGATATTCACTATAATTTTTTTGTTGTAAAAATAAATCTTCAAAATCCTCTGATATCATTGTTTGAAAAATTTGGTAGGCTGCAGCACCTATTTCTAATGAAAATTGAGACGGATACTTCAGGCCTCCTCTATTTAAATTTATAAAGTAATTGTTTTGGTCTATTGACTCTATGATCTCATTTGAGAAAAGGATATTGTGGCACGAATCGCATTTCACTGCTTCAATAACTTTTCGGCCAGCATATCCAGCTACGTAAACTATAGCAGACAGCGTTGCTTCATCGACAGACACATTTTCAGATTGCTCGATAATGTCATCTGCTTCTGGAACAATGCAAACTTCAAAAGAATTTGGTTCGTTGTCAACGTTTTCCTCAAGAAGAAAATCTTTCAGATTTATATCACCCCGATGAAAAGACTTTAATTTTAAAATATTAGTAATTTTAATTTTATTTTTCTGATTCTAGTATCTGCTGTATGGATATATTGAAATTGGAACCACTCATTTTCCGGTATTTGCTAAAACGATCTTCTAACAAATCCGTCTGGAACATACCAAGTAAAACGTAGGAAAAATTTAGCTCATTTAATAAGTAATCACAAAGAGAAAGTATACCTGTAGAGGAATGAAGTAAAGCTGTAAGAGTTTCAGTGGTGAACTGGATGAATTTTTAAAATGACTGCTACTTTCCCAATGACGGAACCATTGATTGAAAACTAATAGGTATTTATAATGCTCATTACTACTTCCAATTATCGGCTCTTGGAAAGGATTCCTTCAATTGCGGCCCTTGTATGGGTATTTTACGTTAACAATATTCCACCACTTTAATATCATTAGCATAAACTACCCTGATCGGACGGGAAGTAATAATTTAAGGCCTCGACATGTTTTTCATTAAATATTCTCAGGGCCAATGGTACACTTTGCCGTTCAAAATTGTTAGGATATAGTGATTTCCAAGAAAGAGAATCAGCTAATTTGAGAGTAGAAAATTTCTCATGATCATAATTTTTTTTAATAAACAAAATTTGGCCCTTTTAGTTTGAGAAAAATCATGTATGCTTGGGAATACAAACGTCTGCTCCTTCTCGTTCAACCAATTGTTGCGGACGCTTTTAAATAAATGGACACAATCAAAAAGAAAGAAAAGTTTCTTTCCAGGAACAAACGGAGGGTTAATGAAAGGTTGCAAATCTTTTGTGGGGGAAAATTCCTGTTGATTTTATTATTGTCCGATATAATGACAACCACCTCAAAACCAATTTCGTGAAGGAGTGTTAAAACCTCCTTCGTGGTTTCGAAAAGGAAGGGCGCATCTAAATTTTTTACAGGGTAAAGATCAACAACATCTTTAGTAGAAGATAATATGGATGTTATCATAAATGCCTGCACTGTTGCAACAGGGCAAACATTCGAAACATTCTCTGCAAATACGGTATTCTGAGCCACTCCTTCTATTTTATTACCTTTGAATGATATTTGAGGCTTGATGTAAATTTCGTCTATTAGCACATTTATGTATTTCTCATGGTCTTCCAAGAATTTAAGCTTTTCCTTTAGATAGGTAGCTAAAATACCAGAGGAAAGATTATCTCTGGTTAGGCTTTTAAAATAAGAAGGATGGGGCATTTTCAAAATATCAGTATCACGTAAAAACTTATAGCCACCAGGAAAATAAGAGTGAAAAAAACCAAAAAGCACTACATCATCGGCCTCGTAACGCAAGCGCGTTGAAAATAATGTTTTAAGTTGTTTAGTCAAAAATTTGACTGTCTCAATTTTTTCCTTTACAATTTTCCCGCCTTCAATTGATTCCTGAACCTTTTCGTTAAATGCATTGACTATTTCTTCAATGCTTATTACATTTGGATCAAAATTTTCTAAGTAGGCCATTAAAATTTTAAGTTTTGAAAATGAATTAGATTTAAACATAGGGCCTAAAATTGGTTTAAGTTTTTTATTGTTAATTCTGTTTCTCTGTATATAAACCTCGACCTCGAAATTTGAATTAATGAAAAAAGATTTATATACTTCCGGAATTTTACTATTGAAATCTATCTGAAAGAAAAAAAATTTAAATTCCTGATTGGAAACGAACGATGAAAATTCAGATGATTCATGTATATTTGAAATAATTTCTTGCAAAGATTTTACTTCATCTTCTTGATGAAACGTTTTCTCTCCATTCCCAAAAACTTTGTTTTCTGTAACAGGTCTCGTATCTGGATCGACTCGCGAGGTGGATGGTATTTCCGAAGGGTACTTTGGTGAGCCGGAGAAATTTGATGGAAAAGTATCTCCTTTCAGAGAGCACCTCCCTCTTTGACTTTAGACCCATCTGAGTGCAAAGTATCCTCACGGATAACTTCACTTGGATCAAAGTGAAGACTGCAAACCAAAGTATTTTTACTTACTTTCAAATCTTTACGAGGGATACTTTGGATCCATTTACGTCGTAAAGATTCGTATTTCGAAAAATGAAACATATTTGCGGTCTTATGTGATGACCAACAGCCTGGCACGCAACAGTGAGAGGGCATACTCGTATTTATAGTATTCTTACTTCTAAAATAATTAATATGTGATGAACAATATTTTGGAATAAATTAAAATAAAATTTACCTTGATTATTAAATGCTGTGGCCAAGGAATTTAATATCTAAATAGAGAATAACTTGTTAATTTTATAATTCTAGTCTACTTCAATAGTTAACGTAGACTTATTGAAAAAGGAAAAACCGACTTCAAAATGCAGTATAAACGATTAGATGATTTGTAACAATCGGTGCCACATCACACCAGCTTGTAATGAATGCAATATTTTAGAAGGAAGAAAAGAAGTTAGCGCCAATTAAAACTGAAGTTAATGAATCACACCGATTCCAAAACTCAGTGGGATTTGAAATTTGAGTTTGATATTTTACAATATACAATATAGTTATATTTAGTACTGATAATAAGCAAACTTTCATTTTTTAGTTTTAATTTTACTAACTTCATTATATCTGCTGATTGGTAACGTATATGTAAAACTTTTATCCTGCAAGTACTTATATGATATTTGTTTGAATAAAATGCATTTAACGAAAAACATATCAATTTTAAGTTAACTGCGTTATGATTGTGAATTAAATAAAAGAAGGAGGAAAAGAAGTTAGCACCAATTAAAACTGAAGTTAATTAATCACACCAATTCGAAAACTCAGTGGAATTTGAAATTTGTGTTCTTTCCTTTAAAATTGATATTTGTTTGAATAACATGCATTTAACGAAAAAAATATCAATTTTAATTCAACTGTATCATGATTGTGATTTAAATAAAAAGAAAAGCCTTCCTTTTAATTTGACGGCTATATATTTATTCATCGTTATCAATTTTCGACCGTTATCATTGTGTCCTCCTCAGCGCTGAGGATGACCGAACAATAATGGTCGAAAGTCGATTCCGATCAAAAGAAATGCTTTCTTTTTCTTTAACACACTATACTAAACAAATGGTAATTGAGGGAGAAAACTTCGATAACTCAAAACAGATTTAAAGTGAACTAACTAATTCGAAAAAACTTATATCGCGAAAACTTAAATCGAAGTAAATCCAATTCATAATCAGCTTCGATTTATAATTTTCACTATATGAAGGAAGGTTAAATGTACTTCACCTGTATATTACACCACAATTTTTGATAAATTCAATTTCCATCCCGGATATGCAGCGACATCGATTTAGAGTCTTTCGGGTCACACTATCGAATCGAATCCGTTCCACGAATCTAAGCAGGTCCGGAGCCTATGCAGCTAGAGGCGATGGGATCTGAAACTTTTAAAATGAAAGCAAGATATTTTTTAGCCCTGAGAAGGACTTTTGGACTTGATAGTCGCTTTTTACTCTTTGTTTATTCCTTTAGGGCCCTGAAAAGGGCCATTTATTGTTTGCCATCCCAGATATGACGCGACATAGATTTAATGTCTCTCGGGTCACACTATCGAATCCGTTCCACGAATCTAAGCAGGTCCGGAGCCTATCCAGCTGGAGGCGATGGCACCTGAAACGATTAAGATGAAAGCAAGATATTTTAAGCCCTGAGAAAGGCTTTCGGACTTGATAGTCGATTTTCACTCTTTATTTATTTCTTTAGGGCCCTGAAAAGGGCCATTTATTGTTCGCCATCCCGGATATGCAGCGACATAGATTTAAAGTCTCTCAGGTCACACTATCGAATCGAATCCGTTCTACGAATCTAAGCAAGTCCGGAGTCAATCTAGCTGGAGGCGATGGGACCTGAAACGATTAGAAAGAAAGCAAGATAGGGCTTTTGGACTTGATAGTCGCTTTTTACTCTTTGTTTATTTTTTCAAGGCCCTGAAAAGGGCCATTTATTGTTCGCCATCCCGGATATGCAGCCATACAGATATAGAGTTTCGTTTCAGGAGTCCACCTGTTGAGTCGAATGCCATCCCATAAAACCGGTCCGGCGTTTTTCCAGCTGGAGGAGATGGGACCTGAAACAACTAAAACAAACAAAGGAAGTATGCAGCCCTGAGAAGGACTTATTAGATTTTACAGTTACTGAACTCTTCGTAGAAATATACTAAGCCTTAAAAAACTTTTACAGCTATGATTTGAAAGCTCCTACGGTGAAAGTTATACTATATGCACTTAGAAAATTTCCACAGAACTTGTCACGCAGCAGTAATTTAGCTTTGTATGTTGAGAGCATCTTTATTTCTTACATCAACGATCACTAATTGGAAAGATAAACTAAAATGACATCCGCACTAAGTTTGTTTATACATATCAAACACTCACTCGGGGCCAGTAAAACAAACCAAGTGAAATATAACTTTACGTCTCATTAAAATATCCGCCACCAATTTCCACTTGAACATTATTAACAATTCACTTTTCGTGCGACTGTGACACTTGACTTGAAAACTTTTGAACTTACGGCACCAACTTTATCACGCCATTTCTAATATTTTAAGCGTTTTACGGAAGTGCAAACTATTTTTCATTCGAGCAGTTATTCGAGCTACGCTCACCGAAATTTAACTGTTCAAATCGCACGGGTTTGCCAAAAACTATTTTTAACACCGATTGTCAATTTTAAGCGTTCGCGATGCAAAGAAATGTCACTTCACTGACAAAACTGCACAGCTGATGTACCGCCGCCATCTTAGCCCTTATGAAATACGTCATCGATTTCACGAATCAGGCAATTATATTAAGATGGCGTTGATGAGGTCATGTCACAGAAATTGCAGAACAAAACGGCCAGGTTTAAGGAGCAGTGGGCATATCCAGCCTCAAGTGCAGTTAAATTGTCAGAAGACATAATGCAGGCATCAGTCAAACAAGTAAGTGCGAGTACAGTCAGGAGAGCACTTCATAAAAATGGTCTACATGGAAGAATACCACGGAAAAACCCATACATATCCAAGGCGAATCAGATCAAGCGCATGGACTTCGCTAAAAAATACAAAAAAGTGGCTACATCTTTTCGGGAAAGCATATTATATATAGATGACAGCAAATTCGAAATTTTCGGCGCGAAAAGGCCCCCAAAAATATGGCGTGCTAAGAATGAAGCCTTCAAAGAAAAGTGTGCTACCAACACTGTTAAGCACGTTGGCGGTTCAGTTATGGTATGGGGTGTGTGGCGGCAACTGGTGTTGGTAATCTTGTTTTTGTTGACTCAACAATGGACAAAATGGATTATTTAGCCATTTTGAGGGGCAATGTTGCCCCTAGCGTCGAAAAATTAGGCTTGTCTGGAAATTGGATCTTTCAACAGGACAACGATCCAGAGCATACGTCCAAAATTGTGAAAGAGTTGCTACTGTACCGGACTCCTTAGACACTTGATCATTTGCCGCAGTCCCAAGATCTTAGCCCGATCGAGCATCTGTGGGAACACCTTGACAGAAAAGTGAGACAAAGGGTCATTTCAAGCAAAGCCGACTTAAAGAAGGTTATAAAGGAAGAATGGAGCCAAATCTCTCCCGATGTTACAAAAAAACTTGTCGCGTCGATGCCTAGAAGACTAAATGAGGTGCTTAAGTCCAAAGGAAAACAAACGAAATATTGAAAACTTAAAAAATCAAACATTTTCTATTGAAGTTCTGTTATGTTTTGTTTGCTGTTTACTTTTTTTGACGCATGTAATTTGGTCTTTTTTTGGCTAAAGTGAATTTATCTTTGTTGTGTATTACTTTTGTTTAATGTTTATGTTGTGTTCAGTTCCTATTAAATGTCTTTGATTCCTCATACACATTTTTGATTTTGTGTTAATTACCTTGTTTTAATAAAATTCTTAATACAAGTATCTAAGGTATTTACTTTTTCTTGACGCTCACTGTATAATGCATATATATATTGTGTATGAATATTTATACATATCTGTATATATATATATATATATATATATATATATATATATATATATATATATATATATATATATATAAATATATATATAAATATATATATATATATATATATATATATATATATATATAAACATATATATATATATATATATATATATAAACATATATATATATATATATATATATATACATATATATATATATATATATATATATATATATATATATATATATATATATATATATATATATATATATATATATATATATATATGTATATAAATATATATATATATATATATATATATATATAAATATATATATATATATATATATATACATATATATATATATATATATATATATATATATATATATATATATATATATATATATATATATTTATATTTATATATCTATGTATATATTTAATATCTACGTATATATTATATATATTATATATATATATATATATATATATATATATATATATATATATATATATATATATATATATATATATATATATACATATATATAAGCATTATAACTTACTGGATTAACTTCGTTGAGGCAAATATTTCCTTCTGAGTCATTCCAAACACCTATTGTATCCAAACCCTGAAACATAACAATTTTTTAATATTCAGAACATATTCACACAAAACAAAACTTACCTGAGTTAATCATTCTGATTCTTCTTGTTGATCCAAATCTTTAAAACTGCCAGTTTCCTGAAGAATAGAAATACTTTCAAAATAAACTGTTCAGTTTTCAAACATGAAAAAATATCCCCCATATTGGAGGTGCACTGCATTGATATGAAATCACGTATTTCAGATAACTGTCCGATTTTATGAATTAAAACGACAGCTCCGATACACACACTTTTGCAAGTGCTTTTCAAATAGCATTACAAACTATTTTTGCTCTTTAGATCTTAACACAATTTTGGACGGATTCGACAAAACTGAAATCTTTACGCGGAACGTCTACTTTGCATGCAACCCGGACTTTAGAAAGCATGAATTTTTTACGAAAACACTATAAATCATTTGAAAAGGAACCTTTCATCAAAATTTGATGTCATTTCAACCCGCGCGAACAGAATTAAGAACGAAAAACGCCTGAAAACTTGCACTAGAAGCCAGTTTTATTCACACGTTTTGGAATGCTACAATCGGAATGAAAACTATTGTACTCGCAAAAACCTTTAAATTCATGCATAACACTACTTTCTTGAGTATAAACGATGATCGAAACATTCAAAATCATGTTTAAAACACATCAAAAATTTGGACGGAAACGGAAAACACCATATAAATGATTATTAATTTTCGTACTCACTACACTTCACTTACCTAAATAATGGTAAATATTTCGTGTCGCTCCCACGTTGCTGCACGCATTTGCAGACAATTCACTCTGTTTTCTTCTGAACTGAAATAATATTCACTAAATAAGCACTTGTTCTTAATAATTTTGTAAAATTATTGCACAACCCACAATTAGCTTAGATTCTTTGAACGAATTGACCACCATCAGTTCCTCATCAGATACAAGATTATATTCGATTTCAGGGGTGTACAAGCAATTCTTAGCCGATAATATCTATCAATTTTATGATAAATAAAGAAGTTTGATGAAGGACATTTGGAAACATTGATTCAAATTATAAATGTTAGTAATTATTGGAAAGAAGATAAGAAATAATATAATTTTTTGGCTTTTTAGAAATTAAGTTCGAACTCTGGTGGCGGTTGCACAATCATACTAAAGCTCATTCCTGAAACCCAAAAAGCTTCCGGAAACTGCAGTGCACATATATGAAATGTCTGTTAGTATTAACCACCTGTTAAGAGAATTCAGTGATTTGTATGAAGAATGAAAGCTCGCCGTCTCCAGTGTATATCTCTATGATAATACCAAACTTATCCATCAGGTCCCGAAATCTACTCAATGTGAACTGGACTCCGTTGTCGGAGACAACATCTTCCGGTACTCCAAATATATGGAAGACTCGTTTCTTCAAGAAGCTGATTATCGAGCTGGAACGCATGTTACGAATTGGCGCGATGATTGGGAACTTTGACTGTTGGTCCAGGACCACGACAGCTCCGATGTGGCCGAAAGTCGAACGAGGATAAGGATCGATAAGATCGATATGCAAGCGCTGAAACACACACTCAGGTAGTTCAAACTTACCCCTTGAAGGCCAAAGGACAGCATTTGGCGCACTGACACATCTCACAGGTGGCTACATATGCTTTTATTTGTCGTGCCATTTTTGGCATATAGAAATAGGTTTTCATCCGCAGTAGCGTACCACCGTATTCGCCGTGCGCCCTCAGCGGGTGGTCATGATCACGTCGATTAAGATCGATGGTCAATTTTTCGGGCACCCATAACTTCCACTGTTCCTCTTCTTGTATGGGGTCTCAGGATTCGTGCCCCATCCTCTCTTTCTTTCCTTTGCGTAACCCATCCAATTGTATACAAATCCCTCCATTATCCACAGTTCTGGCAGCTGTGGTAACAGGCTCTGAACAGAATGCATCAGCTGGGTGTATCCTGCCGATCTGAAGGCAGGATGATCCAGATCGATCAACAGGGGGCTGTCGTCTTCCTTGGCCAACTCGGCTCCTACCGTTGCGAATATCCTCGATAAGGTATCCGGTACCACATGTTGGCTTCCTTTCCAGTGTCGAATCGTAATGTCAAATACCTGCTATTTCAACGCCCATCTCGCCAAACGGCCATGAAGGTCAGTTTGGCTAATCAGCCATTTCAGAAACGCATGATCCGTAACAATTTCGGAGGGTTGTCCCTCAACATATGCCCGAAAACATTTCAAATTGAGCACCGCCGCCAAGCATTCTTGCTCAAAGACAGTGTAGTTCCACTGGGCCGGGTTCAAACTGTGGGACATAAAAGCTATAGGTATTTCCTCGCCATCTTCCGTAACCTGGACTAAGACTGCTCCCACTCCATATTGGCTAGCGTCACATTGGATTGAGATAGGTTTACTAAAGTCCGGGCTATGTACTACGGGGGCTGTTGTCAGACTCTTCCTTAGCTCTTCAAAGGCTCGCATGCTGGGCTCTTCCCAGATTAACTTTCATCCCTTACGCAGTATGTCGGTCAAGGGTGTGGTGGTGGTTGCATAGTCACGTACAAATCATCGGTACCATCCGCATGAACCTAGGAATCGGCGTAACTGCTTGGTGGTCTTAGACAGAGGAAAGGCATCAATCGCTTGTGTCTTTTCCGGGTTGGTTTTGATGTTGCCATGGCCAATAATGTAGCCCAAATACTTAACCTCCGTCATTACGAACTGACTCTTCTGTATGTTGATGGTTAACCCTGCCTTCCGAATATGCAAAGCCACTTCCTGAAGCAGGCAGATGTGTTCGTCAAAGGTCTCGGTTATAAGTCGTCCAAGTATACGAAAATTCGGTGCCGTAAATGCGTTGGTATTACTTTATCCATAAGGTGCGTCATTGTTTGGGGAGCATTGGTACAGTAAGCGACCTGGGACCGTGAAGGCTGTCTTCTCTTTTTTGAGCTAGGATCTTATGGGATTTGCCAGAAAGCGTCTTTGAGGTCCAAGCTCGTAATGAAATGAGCTTTTGGTAACCGACTTAGGCTACCCTTAATCAACGGCAGGGGATATGCGTCTTTAACAGTTACGGCAGTCAAACATCGGGCATCTTAGTATAGTCGGACCTTATGCCGACACTTCCTTCTCATGCGATGGAAAGGCCGATATAGTCGAGTCGAGTCGTAGCTGTTGATTGGCATCCAGTGCATGTCGAAGTGAGTGAGAAGTTAGGGTCGCATCATGGACGGTGGCGGCAGAGCGAAGTATCGTGCTAGAAAATAATACCGGGGCCAAATTAAATCTTCGGACGAAGTCAAACCCTAGGTAAAGGTTCTGTGTCAGTTAGGGTATAATGCAGAAATCCAGGGACTTGGTCGCATCTTTAAAGATGACGTCCATCGTAAGTTTCTCCACTACGGAGTAACGAATTCCATCCGCCGTGCTTAACTAGGTAGTAAAATGGTGACTTTGATCCACGTTGTTCGTCAGGACTTCTCCTGCAAACTTGGCTGCTACGCAGTTGACAATCAAGCCTACCAGTCAATTTTGCAGGATCTGTACTAACGCGTATGGGCAAAAGTCGTCTTCTATAATTCGTGTAATTGAATTGCACGCAACGTCTTCCTCGACTGCCTCACCCTTCTCCAGAAGCTCTGCATCCGACGCGTGGCTCGCTTCCTCCTCGGAGGAGTGGTGAGAACCACCTCCTCGGAGGAGTGGTGAGAACCACCTCCTCATTGAGGATGCGCTGACGAGCAGCTAGATCGTCCCGCAGTCTAGAAAGGGCTTAACATACCAGTGGCGCTCGCTTCCTAACCATTCAGTAGATAGAGAATACCAGTTCTGGTTCACTTTTTCCATACAAACTTCAAATATTGTCGAGGGTGTTTGTCTTGGGTGTATAGGTGCTTGTATTAGAGTGTTATAGGCAGGTGCCTGAGATAAAAAGGTGTGAGTCCAGAAGAGGTGTGGATGTCATGGATGGTTGTGTCTAGGGTATGCGTGTGTGTTTCAGATTAGAGTAAGTGTTAGCCTTAGGTATGTGGGTATGTGTATAAGATTGGTATAGGCGGATGCTAGAGATGAGAAGGTATGGGCCTTAGAGAAATATACATCTGTGCCCCGGCTATATAGGTGAGATTCTAGGTTTAGAATGTAGTTGGTGATTGTTTCCCAGTTTCCCATACAAGTTAGAAAGTTGATTTCTGTCTAGGATAGTCATATGTTTTGAGTTAAAAGGTGCTTACAGTGGCAAACTAACTTATTTATACACTTAATCATTATTATTAGGTTATTGTAGGCATAAGCATAAGTCTTGTATTGATGGGTTTGTTTCAGATTCCTATCAATCTGAAATCCATGGCTGCTTTAATGTATAGGAGATATATGTCTAGAGTTGCTAGCTTGATGTATTAGGGTTGCTGATTCATTATGGAAGCGATGTGGATAGGTGGCACTTCGGGCAGTTGGTTTATTGGTTGTAGGGCCTGAGATCCTTTAGCGCGTGTCACTTATTGAAGGTGTTTGGGTCGAGCGATTTACTTGATCACGTTAGGCGTGCTGGACGTTTTTTATGGCGCGAGTGGTTGCGTGGTAACGGAGGGTGCTGCTATAGATGGGTGATGGGTGATGGGCTCGCTCGTCAGCGGGTGTTCTAAGGCATTTGAATTTGCTTCATGGCCGCTTGGTTAAGGAACGCGTTGCCCATCGATTCATGTTTCTGGCTAAAGATGGACGGCCGCGTGTGGAAATGAACGGTTTGCTTGATCATGTTGGGCGTGCAGGAAGTTTTTATGGCGCGAGTGGTTGCGGTGACGGAGGGCGCTGCTATAGACGGGTGACTTTGCATTATGGATAGTTGACGGGTTTACCTTTCGACGGGTATTCTAAGGCGTGAGAATTTACTCCGCGGGTGCATCCTTAAGGTGCGCGTTGCTCATCGACTCGACTGATATTTGTGGTTAGTTTGAATGGCATTGCGGGCGAGAAAACGTCACGCGTGTTGGTTGCTGGAGGAAGTAATTTGAGGTATAGATTTCTGCCACTGTGGATACTGTGAGCAATAGAAATTGGCGTAGGGGCGCGTGCCACATGTAGTTGATTTTTCCTGTCAAGAGTAGTGTTTTGTGTGCATAGACATGCCTGTCGGTAGCAATTTTAGGGTTTCGGTATCTATATTGTGGAACAGAAGTCACGTGGTATGCGTTACATTGTAAGGTGATTTCGCTTATTGGAGGCGGTCATGTTTACTTGGCGAAGATAAGAGTGTGCGTTGCACGCTGCTTGGCGATGTGAATTGTTAGGAGTGATAGAGTTTTTTTGTTGTGTTTGCCGTGGGCAGCGGGTAACGTGATGCGCAGCATTGAGACGTGTTTTTATAAATGTCCATTCAAAGATGCGTCTGTTTTAGTTTGCTGATTATTATCTACATTGATCGTTTTTGGTCTTTCATTGCTCGAGAACGTTGTTTCTTTATTTCTCGACTCATTGTTATCACACATCATTGCTTTTTTGGTTTTTTGTGGTGGTCGTGGTTGGTGAACAACGCAATGTGTGGGACTCAGACGTTTTTCACAAATGTCCATTCACAGATACGCCTGCTCTAATTTGCCGAATATTGTTTACATTGTTTCTTTGTTTTGTGACTCATTGCTATTACATATTATTGCTTTTATCGGTTTCATGTCAATAGCGCTTAAAAATCGTCTGCAATGTATTTTATTCGGTTAAACTACTATGCTGATTGCTTAGATCTGTGGATGTAGTTAAAAAGATCTTAATGCTTGTTGTAATATATATATGATATTCAGAATAGTATTAAATTTTTAGTTTGCTTGTAGCAGCATTTTGTTTGTCTTCATCATCATCACTTATTTCTTAAAGCAGTTTCTATACTTCATTCTCTGATTTTAATATTATGTAGCAGTATGACATTATATTCATTCATGTTTTTTTTGCTATAGGATGCTCATTGGTTTTGTTCAAACATTCTAATAATTGCTTCTAAGTCGAGTTAATTTTTCAAATTAATGATCTTGTAGTACATGAGATAGAGATAATTTTGCTCGTATATCGTATCATTTGTACATGATTTTTCTCTTTGGTAAGTGCATGGTAAAAATACTCAATTTTTTAGATCACCATGCTGATATGTATGTCTGGGGTATCCGTTCCCAATTTCAGATAGTTTATGGATTTCATCAAGGAAAGATTTTACGATTTATGACTTCTGGGATGTTACTTTTTTTTATGGAGTTTATGTATGATGGATGTAGGAATCATCATGGTGGTTCTAATGAGTGAGAATTTTCACGAATTGTCATTGATAATTGTTTATTACTTACTGAAAGAATGAATAATATAGAAAAAAGCGGTAAGTGTCAAGTCATTGACATTAGGAGTTTGTTGGTATTATGTTATTATCCTTTGTTTATGCCCAGAATACATGAACAATATTGTTAGTCCTATATGGTGGCATTATATGCATGCACTAGATTGAATGAATTTTTATATTTATTTTAAATTAGGTGCTGTTATTGTGGGTCTGTATTTTTTACTTTAGCCAGTTTCAAGAGTTTCAGTGTAATATCGAGGAAAAGTGTTCTTTTATGCTTGTCTCATATTCTTCACATCTTGGTTGCTAGTATTGAAAAATTATTTATGTTCGGTTTGGTTTAGTATGATTTTTTGGTATTCCCGAATGTTTTTACCCATATTTTCATTAAGAACTTGTTGATGTTTTGACTATGAGAATTTCAATTTGTTATCTCCTTAGTAAAATAATACATGCCTACATGACGTCATTTAGTTGATACTTTTCGGATGCATATTTTCGCTTTTTGTACCTATATGGTTGCATGAGAATTTACAAACCTCATACTTTGTATGCTTGTATTAAGTGTAAAGTCACTGCTGCTATATTCATATACATTTTCAATATTTGAGCATTTAGTAAAATACGTATTTACTATATTTTAGATATGCTAGATCGATCATAATAGGAATTTTCGAGTTTGTTCATTTACATATTCTTGCATTATTTTCTCACAAATAAAATATCTTCTTGTTTAGTAGCGTATGAGTTTATGGTAGGCTATTTTTAGATCGATCTCGTCGTAACATGTATGTATAGACAAGGAGCATATGTTATGGAGTGTTCTTGATGAGGACGGTCCCAGTCGTTGCAGAATATTAAGGGATGATTATTACTTTGAGGAAGTGTTTGTCTGCTGGTAACTTGATGAACAGATGTACACTTGAGTTGAATGAACTCATGCGGGGGTTTTTCTTTGTCTGTCATAAGATATTTATGAATGGTCGAGTTAAGTGTTTGATATTTAGGAGTTTTGGATATGCTAGGAATATTTTAATCATTATTCTTGATTGTTTGAGATATTTGTTTGCTGGAGTAGTGGTAGAATAGATGATAAAATTAAAAAAACTGTATTTCTTTCTGATAAAAATAATCTATTGTATATGCTTTTTTTTTGACATATGTAAATAAATGTTGATAAATTCTTTAACAGCACATCTGATAAATAGCTATATATTTTTATGAATTATACAGCATATTGAACAATTTTTAAGGTGACTTAGCATAGGTTTATTCAGCTGCACTATTTCTGGCGTATGCCCGTGCTGATGTATAATCAGTCCTCTCACGTCTCCTTTAATGTGTACTGTACAATTTGTACTCAATATCCTTGTCATGTCATTGTAGCTTATGTCGCCTGCACTCTAGTGGAAACTGTTGATGTTACAATTCCAATATCGTTTTGGTTATATGTTTTTGAGGAAGAGCTTAATATGATAAAGAATTGTGTTAGAGATCCATATAGAAAACTAGTAAGTTCCTTGATGAATTACTGATGCGCATTTCCCAATACAAATTGATTATCGATGATAAACTTTTTCATTCTTATAGCGCTGGCCCCCAGTTGGTTCTATTTTTGTTTGTAGTGTTTATAGTACCCTGTGTCATGAATTATTATTTTGTCGTATGTATTCGAGACTGCAGGAGTATGTACTGTTTTATGAGTGTAAAAATATTTCTTGTCTCCCTATCATATGAATGACAAATGCATGTATCAGTGCCTGATGTCGTATTGGAGTTGGACCATTCACATATTTGATAGTGTATCCCATGTTTATTAGATACTTTCTCCCCCATATTTCCATATTTAAGCATATAATTCTCTATACATATTCGGTGTTCAGGAAAAATATCATGGTACTCTTCCAGGAAATATAGGATGACCATTGTTATAGATCTTATCGCGCTGAAAGTGTATTAACCTTAGACCCATTAGTTTTCTTGACGTTTTTCGAATGGACGGATTTAGGACTACTGTTTCGCTGAATTTTAAAAATTTCATAATAATCCGTAGACTAATATATAGCTTCAGTGATAGAAAAAACGGCATGTTGACACCCTATCAAATGCTCTTTGTGTTTAAGTTAACATGTATTCATGTTCTAGTTTGTCCAGTGTAACTCAGAAGAGGATCTAATTCTCAATAAACTCCAGTTTTTTATAGATTAAAGAGAATATACTTGATCACCAAACCTTTCACAGTAGTATGCAATTTACCATGCCTCGATGTACGATTTTCTAATGAATTATTACTTTTAATAAAGTAAAACATTATTTATAGCGTTTGTAGCATTTTATTTCATCACATGAAGGATTAGATCATTATAAAGAACTGGTATTTCATAAAAAAAGTCAAGAGTAGTTTATGCTTACAAAAGATATTTAAGTTGGAGTAAAGAAGCCGTTGATATCCAGTTTAAGTAGGATTTTTTCTCTGCATCTTGCACAATATTGGTCATAGTATTCCTTCACACAATCGGCCTGATAATTTTGAAAAAATCCGTCAAGATGAAAAGCATGAAGAGCTCGGGATGGTTAAGTATTAGTCTCTTGCCTCCAATAGGTATGTAGAAAAGTTCAAGAAGTCAAAGCTGATTTGTAGGGAATTCACCTACTCTATCCTTGAGATCAATGAGGTATTGGAGAATTGAAGTCCATTGACTGTTACCTAAGTCCAACTGATTTTGTCCACTGCATCGGAAGATTATTTTCGCTTGAAATGTCAGCGGGTCAAATCCAAGTATAACTTTGCTTTTGTGGAACCCTTCATCAAGATAGTAACATATATATAGTTTAACAAGAGCTTTTTCTCATAAATTCGTTGCGTCTCTCGATTCTTTTTTTATTTTAGTTTCTTCTCTTTCTTGTTCACTTTTCTAGCTGAAGTAGCCTTATCAGTATAGCTGTCCTTTTTCTGCTTCTTACTTGCTGATGAATTTACTGGATCTGCTCTTATCATTTTAATTTACTGCTTCTAGTTGTAAAACTAAAGATGTATGTTTATCACACCAGCATAAATATTCACTTCTCTGAATTTATGGATGGAAGGGGAGGTCAAATTCAATATGTGTTGATAATTCTATGAGTAAACATGTTTAATGTTGCTTACTCTTATGATTTAAATTGAAAGATAAGAAAGTACTATGAAGCTAAGACATGAACCACCAAGCTAACATGAGTAGGAACCAGTAAAAGGAAATGAAACTTTGCTCTGTATTTTTTTAGAGTTTTTTGGAGTACTACTGGGCTACAATAGATTGCTCATAGGCTAATTAACGGTCGGTTTATCCGTAAAACTGTCTGCTTAACTGCCGTTTTTACTGATGAGCTGGCTATCTTAAGTGTAATACCTTCTGTTGAGCTATCTGTTTAGCTAATACCATATCTTTTTAGTTGATATACTATCTGCTTAGCTAACCATTCAGCTGATAAACCCGCTTGTTTAGCTGGTAAGCTGTCTATGTAGCTGTCTTTTGAGCTAACGCCCTACCTACTTTGCTGATATGATATCTCTTGAGCTGTCTGTGTACAGCTGGTCTGTTCAGCAGCTGAACAATCATCAACTTTACACCAATATGTTGTCTCTATCGCACATATCAACCCAATCACCTGGTGAACACATGGCACATTTTTCATTCAAACCTACTAACTGAGCTTACTGGCGAGCATAAGGCGATGAAGGGCCTCACAGCGTCATAATGCACGATGATGGAACGTCATGCATGCTTGGCAAGGGTTGGGCTGGGAAGAAGGTTATCTTGAACCACTGTGACGCCCTCCTTCGCCTTGTGCCCGCCAGTAAGCTCAGTTAGTAGGTTTGAAAGAGAAATCTGCCGTGTGTTCACCAGGTGATTGGGTTAATATGTGCGATATAGACAACATATTGGTGTGAAGTTGATCATTGTTCAACTAGTCTAGCATATTTAAAATAAAGTAAATACGTATTTTACTAAATGCTCAAATATTGAAAATGTATATGAATATAGCAGCAGTGACTTTACACTTAATACAAGCATACAAAGTATGAGGTTTGTAAATTCTCATGCAACCATATAGGTACAAAAAGCGAAAATATGCATCCGAAAAGTATCAACTAAATGACGTCATGTAGGCATGTATTATTTTACTAAGGAGATAACAAATTGAAATTCTCATAGTCAAAACATCAACAAGTTCTTAATGAAAATATGGGTAAAACATTCGGGAATACCAAAAAATCATACTAAACCAAACCGAACATAAATAATTTTTCAATACTAGCAACCAAGATGTGAAGAATATGAGACAAGCATAAAAGAACACTTTTCCTCGATATTACACTGAAACTCTTGAAACTGGCTTAAGTAAAAAATACAGACCCACAATAACAGCGCCTAATTTAAAATAAATATAAAAATTCATTCAATCTAGTGCATGCATATAATGCCACCATATAGGACTAACAATATTGTTCATGCATTCTGGGCATAAACAAAGGATAATAACATAATACCAACAAACTCCTAATGTCAATGACTTGACACTTACCGCTTTTTTCTATATTATTCATTCTTTCAGTAAGTAATAAACAATTATCAATGACAATTCGTGAAAATTCCCACTCATTAGAACCACCATGATGATTCCTACATCCATCATACATAAACTCCATAAAAAAAAGTAACATCCCAGAAGTCATAAATCGTAAAATCTTTCCTTGATGAAATCCATAAACTATCTGAAATTGGGAACGGATACCCCAGACATACATATCAGCATGGTGATCTAAAAAATTGAGTATTTTTACCATGCACTTACCAAAGAGAAAAATCATGTACAAATGATACGATATACGAGCAAAATTATCTCTATCTCATGTACTACAAGATCATTAATTTGAAAAATTAACTCGACTTAGAAGCAATTATTAGAATGTTTGAACAAAACCAATGAGCATCCTATAGCAAAAAAAACATGAATGAATATAATGTCATACTGCTACATAATATTAAAATCAGAGAATGAAGTATAGAAACTGCTTTAAGAAATAAGTGATGATGATGAAGACAAACAAAATGCTGCTACAAGCAAACTAAAAATTTAATACTATTCTGAATATCATATATATATTACAACAAGCATTAAGATCTTTTTAACTACATCCACAGATCTAAGCAATCAGCATAGTAGTTTAACCGAATAAAATACATTGCAGACGATTTTTAAGCGCTATTGACATGAAACCGATAAAAGCAATAATATGTAATAGCAATGAGTCACAAAACAAAGAAACAATGTAAACAATATTCGGCAAATTAGAGCAGGCGTATCTGTGAATGGACATTTGTGAAAAACGTCTGAGTCCCACACATTGCGTTGTTCACCAACCACGACCACCACAAAAAACCAAAAAAGCAATGATGTGTGATAACAATGAGTCGAGAAATAAAGAAACAACGTTCTCGAGCAATGAAAGACCAAAAACGATCAATGTAGATAATGATCAGCAAACTAAAACAGACGCATCTTTATATGGACATTTATAAAAACACGTCTCAATGCTGCGCATCACGTTACCCGCTGCCCACGGCAAACACAACAAAAAAACTCTATCACTCCTAACAATTCACATCGCCAAGCAGCGTGCAACGCACACTCTTATCTTCGCCAAGTAAACATGACCGCCTCCAATAAGCGAAATCACCTTACAATGTAACGCATACCACGTGACTTCTGTTCCACAATATAGATACCGAAACCCTAAAATTGCTACCGACAGGCATGTCTATGCACACAAAACACTACTCTTGACAGGAAAAATCAACTACATGTGGCACGCGCCCCTACGCCAATTTCTATTGCTCACAGTATCCACAGTGGCAGAAATCTATACCTCAAATTACTTCCTCCAGCAACCAACACGTGTGACGTTTTCTCGCCCGCAATGCCATTCAAACTAACCACAAATATCAGTCGAGTCGATGAGCAACGCGCACCTTAAGGATGCACCCGCGGAGTAAATTCTCACGCCTTAGAATACCCGTCGAAAGGTAAACCCGTCAACTATCCATAATGCAAAGTCACCCGTCTATAGCAGTGCCCTCCGTCACCGCAACCACTCGCGCCATAAAAACTTCCTGCACGCCCAACATGATCAAGCAAACCGTTCATTTCCACACGCGGCCGTCCGTCTTTAGCCAGAAACATGAATCGATGGGCAACGCATTCCTTAACCAAGCGGCCATGAAGCAAATTCAAATGCCTTAGAACACCCGCTGACGAGCGAGCCCATCACCCATCACCCATCTATAGCAGCACCCTCCGTTACCACGCAACCACTCGCGCCATAAAAAACGTCCAGCACGCCTAACGTGATCAAGTAAATCGCTCGACCCAAACACCTTCAATAAGTGACACGCGCTAAAGGATCTCAGGCCCTACAACCAATAAACCAACTGCCCGAAGTGCCACCTATCCACATCGCTTCCATAATGAATCAGCAACCCTAATACATCAAGCTAGCAACTCTAGACATATTTCTCCTATACATTAAAGCAGCCATGGATTTCAGATTGATAGGAATCTGAAACAAACCCATCAATACAAGACTTATGCTTATGCCTACAATAACCTAATAATAATGATTAAGTGTATAAATAAGTTAGTTTGCCACTGTAAGCACCTTTTAACTCAAAACATATGACTATCCTAGACAGAAATCAACTTTCTAACATGTATGGGAGACTGGAAACGAATCACCAACTACATCCTAATCCTAAAATCTCATCTGTATAGCCAAAGCACAGATAGATATTTCCCTGAGACCCATACCTCCTCATCTCTAGCATCTGCCTATACCAATCTTATACACATACCCACATACCTAAGGCCAACACTTACACTAATCTGATACACACACACATACCCTAGACACACACCTTCGTCGGAACCATCCATGACATCCACCCCTATTCCGGACTCATACCAGGCACCTTCGTATACTTTCCTAATACAACCACCTACACACCCAGGGCACACACCCTCGACAACATTTGAAGTTTGTATTGAAAAAGTGAGCCAGGGCTGGTAGTCTCTATCTACTCCATTCCCCTGAAGGTCCGGCTTTGTAAAGCTTTACGTTGGCTGCGGAACTTTGGAAGACGTGTGCTTAGTAATGCGAATCAGCAAGGTTAGGGTCGTATCTGGGGCTTAGTTACCCGTAGCAACGAGCTCAGTGTCTTTTTGTTTGGGTTTTAGGAGTGCGGTAGGGTGTTTGCAGCACTCACTGGCAAGTTTTTCGCAAATTGCAATCTGCGCAATCCGGGGCGTAAGCGTCCGCTTTTCCGCAGCGGTAGCAGAAGACGGTTGGTTCCGCTGGACATGCAGAGAACCGGCATCCTGGTTGTCGGCAATTCCAATAGACCGTAGGGCTTGCAACTACCTCTACGGAAGGTCGGTCAGTTACTAGTTCGGACTCACGATCCAGACGAATTCTGCCCCTCAGGATATGTGTCGGCTCAGTGTCTACGTGACTAGTTGCTCCTAATACTGCAGTATGATTGCTTCGTTGGCTTTGTCCTGTCATGCGATGTTGTGGACGAAAAGCTACTTGCCGTTCATCTAGTCGTCTCTATAATGCGCAGTGTCGGGTCTCGGGCTTGCGTCGGGAAGATCGCTGGGTGATTCGATCCATTGGTCAGCCCACCATGCGGAACTGAGTCATGCGCTGTTGGTATCGGTGAGGGTGTGGTACTGAGCCGTGGTCTATACTCTGGGGCTCTGAGGTCGATTCTCGAGCTCATTCGAGGGAGGTTCCATTCCTCAACCAGTCTAGAAGTGGGCATAGCAGCATTTGGATTCGGTTTCCAGCTCGGTGAAGCTCTTGCGTGACTCGATTGCTATCTGATCCTGAGGTCTTGGAGCTTTCTCTCCATTTGTCCTATCCTGTAGGCCAGCCCTTGTAATAAGGACAGAATCGTGTCATTGCTAGTTGTAGTTGAGGGTGCTGTTGGAATGTCTGCCTGAAACTGGATCTTCTCCGCCCATGGCTCCCTAGTTATTTGACAGCGGTTGTAATTAGTCATTGGTCCAGGGGTCTTTCGCAACAGCTCTACGTATAGGGGCTTGCGTTCTGAGGCAGTTGTCTAGGGTACTCTAATCGATTGGGCGCCTGCATAAAGGACAGAGACTGGTTTGCAAGAGCTGCTGGACACAAATACAATGGAACATGTGCCCGCACTCCAATCTCACTCTGGTAACGCCCTCTACGACGTCCTCGTAGAAGGTCCCACAGTTGGCTGGCTGCAAAATTTCGGAGCGGGTCCAGCGTTTTTGCGGACTCCACTTGGTTGTCATCTTTTGTCCTGAATGGTAACGAAAAAATATATATATATTTAAAAAAATCCCTAAATATAAAAAAATAATTAGTTGATTTAAGAGGCCGATAGTGGTGAGCCAACGATATCTATCCAAAAAAAAAAAATATTTGGTGAGCTCTTTCCTTTCGAGCAGCATCGACTCCTCCATAAAGGAAATGAAAGCGAATGGTAGCCTACCGAAAAGAGAGTGCTCTTGGTCGATTTTAAAATTTATCCCAACCCCAAGCACAGTACAAAAACCATTTCCAATCTACGTTAATTGACTCGACGAGATGAGTGATAGCCTCACCGTAACTAGCTTTGAACGTAGTGAAAAATTCCGACGCATCGAAGCATTCTGGGCCTCGCAATTCCGGCATAAGCCACCGAAAGTCGAACCGAAACCACTCATCTATCACGCATAAAAAGATGGGTAGAATCCTTCCGCAGCGCTTAAAGCCAAGTAGCCTTCTATTTTCTTGACAGTCCAGGCAGATAAGAGAAGCCTATTTGGCTGCCAGTTCCCATCTAGAAAATAGGAGGTTTTACCATGGAATGACACATCGGAAGGAATGTGTTGCGGAAAAAAATAAAACAAAGGAGCGCGGAAGCTACAACTCGCGTGAAGTGACTGAAGGGATGTCTAACATAACTCCACTACTCCTGTTCATGGGGCTCTAGTACCGAGGTACCTTACAATCTCCGTGAAAGACCAAATCGCTAGATGACGCAAATTTTCTTTCCCCTTTTGTATGTTTCAGGCCCCACGCTGGGCGCCATTTGTAATGATTTAGCACGTCTCGTTCATTCAAGATTCCACTGGTTCAAATGCCCGATTTAAAACGCGTCGAAAAACTTCCATCGACTCTACTCTAAATTACATATCTTCATCCTAGAGAAAATGAATGAAAACAACCGCTGAAAAAAATACGCGCTCCAATTATAACCAACGTGGTGCCCGAAATACTCTCCTTGAACTCAAAACCGAAGAAATGTACTCAAATAAAAACTGCAAATTCAAAATATGGCACCGCCTACTGACCGCAACATGAAACCGACCATTCGTGGATTACTGGAACCCTACCCTCTCGGTGGCATACTCACCTTTCGCTCGCATTTCCTGCTAGAAAAGAACGCGTTTGCGGGAAAGGAAAGACGTTTGTTCAAGCTAGCAATTCATGTTATTATTTCATTACGATTGTATTAAACATTTGGAGAATCCTAAGAAATATTGTAACAAAACAGATTTTAATAGATTATTTATCTGCACTGATACATGTCACCCTATGTGTGTATCCAGTCCGATTTCGGGTTTGTTTTGTTTATTGAATCTTATCCATTTCTTCATTCTAGTTTATTTCTCTTACATTCAAGTTTTTTCTCATCTTTTTCTTCTTCATATTTACAATTCAACTTGAAAATATACGTTCACATATTTTTTTTATCTCTTTGAAAAGTAGTTATATATTAATCACTTGGACGTTGATTAAAATCTTGTTTATTGTATAGTTTCTTCAATGATTTATTCTAACTTTAATAGATTAGGAAAGTATTAAAACACGTAATAAAAAGTATATATACAAAGCAAACTAACAAAGGGTTGTTCTGCCATATTTTTAATACATAGCCTCCACGTTTGTCTATTTCACATGCCGCCCAAAAGCTTAGAACAATAATTATATATATTTGCTAAATTGTACGTTGTAATGGTATGCTTCAAGAATAGTATATGTAATAAAACAATAACATCTATAAGATTAAAAGGACAGCGGCTCAATTAATCGTTATCACCTCCCTGTATTCTACAGTTGATGAGCTATTTAGCCCAAGTTAGTTATTTGAATTTCCGCCAATTGTATGGTAATTTGAATATGCAATATTTCACCCGTTTCAATTTGAATAAGGGTATTAAATGATTTGAACAAACCAAAGAAAATTGGTTCACAAAATCCCTCAAGATCTACTTAACCTGCCTAGGATGTACAATAGGATTTTCAAAATTGGATACCCTAACTATAAGTCATTATTTTATTTGGACTCAAAATTTTGAAATAAAATCAGTGATTTCCCAAGCAACTTCATTTCTTCACAATACTTTAAAAAATGTCCCTACACTACGCCTTAGATATTTCCTTTCTAACCAGAAAAATAAATCAGTTTTAATTTCTTGGACGACACCTGACGGAAAAATCAAGTAACCCTCAGCAACTTGTTCTCTAATCGAAACATACAAGAACATTATTCTTTTCTAATAATCTCAAGGGGTTTCATAACTGCGACTTTATTGGTCTGATACCAAACATTGCCTTAAAGTACAAACCGAGAAACCGTGAAAAGAATCCTTTATTTATATGGGTTCCCCGATGAGGATCTAGTCTGTTTGTTACAATCATATCAGAATCAGGACACTCAGAATATACATTTTTTTATCAAAACTCAGTCAAGTGTTGGTTCACCCGATTTGGGATGTATGGTGGGCTGATGGATAACATCCTAAAGGTTAGTTCTGGATGGAGAGGTCACTATGTGCGGTTTATAGGCCCAGGTGGTTGTGAACAATGCCAATCGGAAAACAACCAAAACATAAGGAAACTTCTTGGAGATGGCATGCTTCGACGTAGTAAGTCTTTGGCATGGGAGACTCCCAGTTCTTTGCCGTAGATGTCCGAAATAAGATGATGCGTGGGACTTAATACCTGCAGAACCAGGTACTTCACAAGTTTCTTATTTAATTTAGCATTGTAGTGCCGGCCCACTTCGCTTTGCCTAAAGTTCCGTCGATAGAACTCATCACTGGCCTTGAAACCGGAAGGGTGAGGCCACAGGTTGTAGCGCTCCTCCCCCACACGTCTGCTATTTTCAATCTTCTCTCGAAGTTGGTCTCTGAGTTCCTCGTGCGACTCCAGAGCCAATTTTGGGTCTTCCAAACAGTTTAACTGCCGCAACAACTGGTACAATTTACCGTGGTAAATCATGTACTGGCCAAACACGGCAACGTTAGGCGAGATCCCTGTGGCGATGTGGTATGAAAAGCGCAGAGCACATGTAATGGCGGATATACTGCAGTTCCAATCTTTCTGATCTGGATGGACATAGGCGCGAATAGCGGCTAGGAGTGAACGCCGCTCGGAAGCATTTGCTTGAGGAGAGTAGACTGTGATTCACTGGTGTGTGATACCATACTTGTCCATCAGGTCCCGAAATCTACTTGATGAGAACTGGACTGCATTGCTGGAGACAACATATTACGGCACTCCAAATATATGGAAGACGCGTTTCTCCAAGAAGTTGATTATCGAGCCAGTATGCATGCTACGAATCGGCTCAATAATTGGGGACTTTGACAGTTGGTCCAGGACCACGACAGACCCAATGCGACCGGAAGTCTAACGAGGATAAGGACCAATAAGATCGATATGCAAGCGCTGGAACACACACTCAGGTAGTTCAAACTTACCCATCGGAGGACAAAGGACAGCATTTGGCACTTTGGTGCACCTACACATCTCACAGGTGGATATATATGCTTTTGTTTTTTCGTGCTATTTTTGGCCAAAAGAAATAGGTTTTCATCCACGGTAGCGTACGACCTTATTCGCCATGCGCACTCAGTGGGTGGTCATAAGATCGATGGTAAATTCTTTGGGGACCCAACACTTCCACTGTTCCTCCACGTCAATCAACAGGGGGATCTCTTCCTCCTGGGCTAACTCGACTCTTTCTGGGGTTAACATACTCGATAAGGTATCCGGTTCCACATGTTGGCTTCCTTTCGGGTGTTGAATCGTGAAGTCAAACACTTTCAATTTCAACGCCCATCCCACCAAACTGCCATAGAGGTCAGTTTGGCTCATCAGCCATTTCGAGGATGCATGATCCGTAACGATTTCGAAGGGGTACCCCTCAACATATGCCCGAAAACATTTCACCGCGAGCACTGCCGCCAAGCATTTCTGCTCAAAGATAGTGTAGTTCCACTGGGCTGGGTTCAATTTATGGAACATAAGAGCTATAGGTATTTCCTCGCCGTGTTCCGTAGCCGACTATTCACAGTCCATATTGGCTAGCTGTAATGATTTTCTACTTTTCAGATCGAACGCGGAACCGACCTCTCATCGGTTCTAGACGTTAAGTCTGAGTAGTGCCAACGGATGGTACCAACAGGTCAACCAATCCGTGCACCGTAACCCATTCACGCGGTGACTGCTTGTCGGCCAGCTAGTTCGGAGAGGATTTCGGTCGCGGGTCTCCGAATGGGTTACGCTCAATTACAATATTTCAGTCACCTGAACATGCCCGTTTTCCAAACGCGTCAACAATTACTCATCCAGAACGGGAAACCTACGTTACGTTAATTCTGGATGTGATCTCTCCACAGATCTCAAATCAAAAACGCTACAAAATCCTATAGGCGCGTTACCGAATCACCGACGCGGTACCGAAAAATATGCTACTCGAAATTAAACCGACGAAAACTACTCTAATGAAATAACGAAACAATCAAAGGTACCGCGTACCGCGCGCGACGCGAAACCGACTTCAGCGGATTTGTCGAAACCCTAACCTCGCGACGGCATACTTACCCTACACTCTCGGTTCCCACTGAAAAAGAACGGGCCACTGAAAAGGAAAGTCGTGGTTACGTTTTAGCAATTCATATTATTTCTACTATAACTTGGTTTCATTTTAAATTGACATTAAATTTCTTCTCTTCACTTTTTTGAACTTAATCTTAAACATTCATTTTGCAATTACACTTTACAAAATAATCATCTCATAATTTGCTTGACATCTCTAGAAATTTGATGAGAAGTGATTGTTTAAACTTTTTTTTTTTTTAAATAATTATTTATGATTTGTTTAAATTTAATTAATAAATAACACAATATTAAACCGAGATACCATATATGTACTAAAATGATTAATAAAAGTCTAATCCTTTGCTAATTATCCAGTAAAAACGGGAGCGAGGGCAGGAATACTTGTAATTTTAGGGAGTAGACGGGAAATCGGATTAACTACGAAAGAAGGATTTACGAATCTCAAATAAGATCGGAAATATTGTGTTACTGCTCTAAAAAAAGTGTTGTGTACTATTCCGGTAGGCATAATAGCGCAATATGCAAAAAAAATAGCATTCAAAGTAAAAAACCAATAATTTTTGATGTTCAAGCTACACATTAATAATAAATTCGGATTACATTCGTATTGGTGTGTTTTTTTTTATTTTGACCGCAACTTAGTCCATAAGAAGAAAAATCTTACTTTTTTTTTATGCAAAACAAATTACTATCTAGCAGGTACATTATCCAATTTCCATTTCGACGCTACTGTGACAGATACGAGTTTTCGTTAAATGGTTTAATATTACAGAAATTGTATTAGGTTCAATTATCATCCATGTTTAACTTTAAATGCGGAAAATTCAAAATTTAGCCCATCGGACTAATACATGAATGGAAAGTGCACAATTAAGTCCATACTTTCAAGTATCACATTACAAATTTTATGAACGCTAGCTTTTATTAAATTCTAGAAGTACAAAAATATCCATTTGACGATTCATTGGATATAAGAAATATAATTTTTTGTTGTTTTTAACTGCCCAAACGTACGTATTACAATTGGAATTCGGATTGTATGTCGTTAGGTAAATCACATAAATTCTGGAGCAGTAAGCTGACTTCTTAAAATTACATTTTGATACCTTCCCAAAATTAATTGAAGGAGCCGTTACGTGATTTTTGTTCAAATAAAGATCGCTTGGGTACACACACCGTATACGCCAACACAACGTATGTTTTGCGTTATTATTCTGACTTACTATCTCGCCTCATAACTTCACCGTCGAGCATAGGAATGCGATAGGATTGTGAACTCAGCTTATCGAAAACTCGCTTGCATTCACTTCATATCCGACAAACGACGTTTTGCTTGGCATGCGTGTGTCCTTTTATTGTTTAAACAGCAACACTCAAATCACATAATCGAATTTATCTATGGATTTTCGCATGTCATTCCATCAGATAATTTATGCAAAGTTCATCAACATCAGCTGACGATTAACTCCATATTTTCAGGATATCCTGAAGGTTTATCAAATCCACTAAACCATACACTTGTGTACAGTCTTTTTTTTTGCAGAGGTCAAGTTGGGATATTCCAATGAATGGGTTTCCTTTTTGCAAGCTCATTTATATTACACCACAGGATAACTAACAAAATGTGATTCCGACGCACTTGGGTGCGTGGAAAACGCCCAGTTATAGAGGATAACGTTTCAAGGTGAAAAATCGCTGTTAACCGCAATGTATTATTAGCGATATGTCCTCTGGTGGCTTTATTAAGTTAAAAGCAAATGATTATGAATTGCAATGTAGAAGCCGTATTCTAAGAACTGCTGAAAAAAGCACTTCTCGTTCCATTTCGTAGGAATTTTTATTATGTAATTTGTTAATGCTTTGAAAACTTAATTTAAACACATTTCAAACTATGCAATCACTTCAATTCACTCCTGTAAGGTGAAGATTTTGGCTGGTAACCTATTTTCGAGGGTCAATTTCATCCGCACCATGCATTCACTTCCAATTTCTAGGAACCCGATGTCAGAATATTCGTGTAGTTGTTGTGCAATGGCCGAAAGTAAAATTCCAAAAAACTAGGTGAAATATTTCAAAGCAATGTTCATTTGGTTCACGGGAGGAAAGATTAAACGGACGAATCAAACTCTTATTATTGCCCCCAAACCATTTCAACTCCCAGGTACACGATCCCACACAAATCTAGGAGCCGGCCTCGCTCTGATCCTGATTCCCTCGTTCTTTGTTTTTATCCCAGAACAACAAAACCTACATACCTCGAGATCGCTTTACCTTCCCTCCTTTTTGTCCAAATCATAAATGTGGAGTTGCGTGATGATCCAAATGATGCCAATTGTTTGCCGATGGATCCCCGCCAAACAGCTGATTGGAAACGAAGATCTGTTTTGAAATCTCGAGCAATTTCACGAACCAAACGTGGAACGGTGATTTCCGGATCAACAATTCTGTGGACTCCTGGTAACGACGAAGTTCTCGAAGAGCAACCGTACCGGGACGATAACGATGTGGTTTCCTTACACCTCCTGTCAATGGTAGTCTCGGTACTTGACTGTTGGTTGCAGATGGAGTTTCTACGTTTCGAATTATGCGTCACGATCTGTTCTAGCCTGAGGCACTGTTCCGGTGAATTTCTCAAGTGTTTGATGTTCCCTTTTGTTTTCTTGAGTAAGTTTCGCTCCGACCAAATCCTACACACAAACGATCGTCACGAAGGTATGTTAAGAGGTAGAAAAGCACTTGAAAGGATCTAGACAGCACAAACTACGATCACGCACCATCGATCACCACAAAACGTTCTTTTGTTTCCTTCGCCGCCATGTGGCTGTCAAAATCCCAGGTTGTCACCTCGGACAAAACATCTGTGTGTGGAATGGCACGCCATATGGCGGCAATGTGCCTCTCCAGTTGTCGCCAGTGGCATAGTTTTCTCGATGGCCACGGTGGAGGGGCATTTCCAGATGGCTATGTCTCGAAATGTGCCGGGGTTTGGATTGATTCTATATTTCGAATATTTATATCCACAGATCTAAATATTTGGACAGAAAAAAAAATATTTTCTGCACAACGATATCCGCACGACAGATGAAGTCCGCTGGCACTTCGAGGACATATCCATCTGGCCGGTTGCAAGGGTTCGGGATCGGAATCACTTCGATTCCCGGGCGTAGGCGTCACATTACACATTCCCCCCCCCCAAAATCGAAGTAATTACGATCCCGTCTCCTATATAAAAGGTCTTGGTTAGGGCCATGGCGGGTCGAAGGTCGGTTCCGAGGAATAGGCTACACCCATGTTCGTGAAGACTCGACAGTGACTATATAGTAGGGAGTCAGGTGTCATTCGGAGGTCTTCGTCTAAGCAGAGATTGGGGTAAGCCAAGGTTTCTCGTGGGAAATAGTTGCACTTCATCGTCTAAGGTCTTTTGCGTGGTAAATTCCCAGGGTTTTACCAGTCATGTCCGCGATGAGGTATCGGGTGGGGCTTATTACTTGTAGGACTCGACACATCATGAATTTCTTGTCTAGTTTGGCATTGTAATGTCGGGTGGCATCGCTCTGTCGGAAGTTTCGACGATATATTTCGTCGCCTGCCTTAAAGCCAGAAGGATGAGATCGCAAGTTGTACCGCTCCTCTCCCATCCGTCTACTTTCTTCAATCTTCTCCCGCAGTTGATCTCGCAGAAGTTGGAGCTTTTCGTGCGGTTCTAGAACCACGATTGGGTCCTCTAGCGATTTCAGCTGTCGCAGTAGCCGGTAAGCGCTCCCATGACAGATCATGTACTGGCCGAACAATGCGAAATACGGCGAAATGCCGGTAGTGGCGTGGTACGACGAGCGCAGCGCACTAGTGATGGCGGACAAATTGCGATCCCAGTCCTTCTGATTCGGTTGGACATAGGCGCGAATGGCCGCTATGAGCGTACGATTCAGTCGTTCGGATGCGTTGGCTTGTGGTGAATAGACGGCAGTTCGTTGGTGGATGATGCCGTATTTGGACATTAGGTCTCGGAACTTGCTGGAGGTGAACTGGACCCCATTGTCGGAGACAAGTTTCTCCGGAACTCCAAACATGTGAAAGACTCGGTTCTCCAAGAAGCTGGTTATAGGTCCAGTGTGCATGTTACGTAGTGGTTCTATGATAGGGAATTTAGAGAGCTGGTCCAGGACCACGACAGCTCCCGTGTGAACAGAAGCAGATCGAGGGTAAGGACCGATAAGATCGATGTACAAGCGCTGGAACACGCGTTCGGGGACCTCAACCTTACCCATGGGTGGCCGAAGAATGGTGTTGGGCGCTTTAGTGCACTTGCATAGCTCACAGGAGGCTACGTACGCTTTTATCTGTTGTGCCATCTTAGGCCAAAAGAAACAGGTTTTCAACCGCCTAAGTGTACGACCGTATCCACCGTGCGCACTTGTTGGGTGGTCATGAGCCCGTCTGATAAGATCAGTGGTTAATTCACCGGGCACCCACAACTTCCACTGTTCTTCTTCTTGTATGGGGTCTCCGGATGCGTGTCCCATCCGCTTATAAATAAATCCATCCGTCAACCGCAGTTCAGGAAGCTGGGGCAGTTGGTTCTGGATAGTGTGAATCAGTTGTGTGTAGGTTGCTGACTTGAAGGCAGGATGGTCCAGATCGATCAATTGGGGGCTGTCGTCCTCTTGGACCAACTCGGCTCCTTCAGGGGCGAACATTCTGGATAGGGTGTCGGGGACTACATGCTGGCTTCCTTTTCGGTGGCGAATTGTGAAGTCAAATGCCTGTAGTTTCAGTGCCCACCTTGCCAATCTGCCGTTGAGATCAGTCTGGCTCATTAGCCATTTCAGAGAAGCGTGATCCGTAACGATTTCAAAGGTGTGTCCCTCCACATAGGCTCGGAAGCGTTTCACTGCCAACACCGCCGCTAAACATTCCTGCTCGGAGACCGTGTAATTTCGCTGGGCTGGGTTCAGCTTGTGAGACATGAAGGCTATAGGTCTCTCCTCGCCGTCTTGTGCAACCTGGACTAAGACTGCTCCCACCCCATGTTGACTCGCGTCACAATGGATTGAGAACGGTTTGTCAAAGTCCGGGCTGTGCAGTACGGGGGCTGTAGTCAGACTCTTCTTTAGCTCTTCAAAGGCTCGCAAGCTGGGCTCTTCCCAGACGAATTTACGTCCCTTACGCAGCATGTCGGTCAAAGGAGTGGTTATGGTGGCATAGTCACGTACAAAACGCTGGTACCATCCGCATAAACCTAAGAATCGGCGTAACTGTTTGGTGGTCTTGGGTAGTGGAAAAACGTCAATCGCTTGAGTCTTTTCCGGATCGGTCTTGATATGGCCATGCCCAATGATGTGACCTAAATACTTCACCTCCGTCATCACAAACTGGCTCTTCCGTATGTTGATGGTTAATCTTGCCCTCCGGATGTGTAGAGCCACCTCCTGAAGCAGGTCGATGTGTTCATCAAAGGTCTCGGTTATAAGCACCAGATCGTCCAAGTAAACGAAAACTTGGTGCCGCAAATGAGGTGGTATCACCTTATCCATAAGGCGCGTCATTGTTCGGGGGGCATTACACAATCCGAATGGCATGGTCACGAATTGATATAGGGGCCGACCTGGGACTGTGAAGGCTGTTTTCTCCTTTGAACCGGGGTCTAAAGGAATTTGCCAGAAGGCGTCCTTGAGGTCTAAGCTCGTGATGAAATGGGCTTTAGGCAATCGACTCAAAATGCCTTCGATCAACGGTAGAGGATATGCGTCCTTGACTGTGACGGCGTTCAAGCGTCTGGCATCTAAGCATAACCGGACCTTGTTCGGTTTGACCACTAAGGTGACTGGGGAAGCCCACGCGCTCTGTGATTCTTCGATTACGCCTAATGCTAGCATTCGATCCACTTCGGCATATAACGATTTTTCCTTCGCCGGAGATATGGCAAAATGTCTCTGTTTTATGGGTTTAGCATCCCCCACATCTATAGTGTGGAACACCAGGGCAGTCCGCCCGAGACCTTCCTTCTCGTGCGAGGGAAAAGCCGATATAGCCGAGTCAAGACGCAGTTGCTGAGTTACATCCAGTGTATGCCGTAATAAGTTAGTGGGTTGAGATTGGTCAGGAACGGTGGTGACGGACTCCAGGGTCGAACCGGAAAATAGTGCCGGGGCCAAGTTAAATTTTCGAACGAAATCCACTCCTAGGTAAAGATTCTGGGTTAACTGAGGTATAATGAAAAATTCCATGGGTTTAGTTACTCCTTTAAAGGTGACATCCGTCAGAATTTTTCCCACTACAGAGTGACGAGTTCCGTCCGCCGTGCTTAACCAGGAGGTGAAATGACGGATTTGGTCCGCGTGCCTGGCCAGTACCTCCCCTGCAAAATCGGCAGATATGCAATTCACACTGGCTCCCGTATCGACTAAGCCTGATACTCGTTTTTGCAGGAGGTGTACTGACGCATATGGCCGAACATCATCCCTCAATAATTCGTCTAAGTATATGTCCTTCAACACTTTCCTCGACTGCCTGACTTTTCTCCAGAAGCTCCGCATCCGACGCGTGGCTCGCTTGCTTCGCGGTGGGACATTTGTGGCCAACTCCGCATGGAAGATGCGCTGTCGAGTAGCCAAGTAATTCCGCAGCCTCACATGAAAAGGTTTTACATGCCAAGGAACTTTCGTCTCGCTATCATTTCCCTGCGCATTGGCCTCGGCGGAGGACGGCGTCGGTTGTGGAACTTCGGGAGAACTGTGGTTAGCGGTGCGAGTCAGCAGAGTTGGAGTCATGTTGGGAGCTGGGTCATAGCTGGTGATGGGGTCTGGATTGGTTCGTCCGGGGTTTAGGAGTGCCGACGGGTGGTCGCGGCACTCGGTGGCAAGTTTTTTCGTCCTTTGCAATTTGCACAGTCAGGTGCGTATGTGTCGGCCTTCCCGCATCGGTAGCAGAAAAGCGTTGGCTCCGCTGGACATGCATAGAACCGAGGTCCCGGTTGTCGGCAGTTCCAACAGACCGTCGGGCTTTTAATTGCTTCAAGGGAGGGTCGATCAATCAATGCTGGGTCCTCAAGCTCCGGTGGTGCTCCGCTCCTCGGTACTGGTACTGGATCAGCAAGCAGGTGGTCAGCTGCCATCAACTCCGCGGTGTGATGATTTCGGGGATTTGGTCCCGTTATGCGAGGTTGTGGACGGAAGGTACCACGCCGCTCATCCAAGTGTTCTTGTCTACGGGCATGGAGGCGCAATCCCTGTATGGTGTTGATGGGCAAATGCAGAAGGCTGTTCTGGAGATCCCAGCGCATATTCTCTCTGATAATTTCTACCAGTTCGTCCTCGGGCATGGTATTTCGCAAGCGAGTGCTCAATCTCACTATACTTGTGTAGTACTGGTCGAACGGTTCGTGAGCGCCTTGTTTCCGTTTCTTTATTTGCTCCCTTAGCTCTCTCTCAGTGAAGCCATCCTCAAATCGATTGCGGAAGGCTGCACTGAAAGAGTGCCAAGTGGGACGTGGCGTTGATTCTTTAAAGCTCCAGTACCAGTCGGCAGCGTCGCCGCTGAACAAAAGATGTGCATGCCGGAGGAAGGCCGAGGAATCACCTCCCAGGGTGCTGGATACCAACGCCTGAATCCGGAAAAGGAACCGGTCCGCCGATATCATATCGTTGAACCCTGTAAAGTTCAGGCGCCAACTCTCCATGATACGAGGCGTCGGGTCTCGAAAAAGTGCCAATGCGTTCCCGGGGGGAATCACATCCTCGATTGACCTGTTGTACTGAACGGCCTCGGGGGCTGGAGGTACCAACGGAGGTCCGGTACTGTGTCGTGGTCTATATTCGGGAGCTCTGGGATCCATTCCCGAGTTCCTTGGAGGTGGGACCCATTGCTCGGATTGTCGGGAGTGGGGCATCGCCACACTGGGATTTGGCTCCCAGCCAAGCGGAGTTCTCACGCGACTGGGTGGTTGGCTCAACGGGAGATTCTGGAGCTTTCCCTCCAGGTTGCCGATCCTCTCCGACATATCCCTCATCAACGCCACGAGGGTGTCAATGGAGTGGGCGGAAGGCATGGGGGTCCCCTCGGACACGACACCAGCGGCCGGAACTTCACCGCCTACGGCTCCTTGCATGCCAATCATCTTCACAAAATTAACGTTCTCTTCCATTTTAATCTTTGTGGTATTGATTCCAATTTATCATTCCTAACAATTATTTAAAAATATCGAGCTTAAATTAAATTTTTAACTCTTTAAATATGACTAAAACTTAAGACTAAATAAGTGGCCGAAAGTGGCGAGCTATTACTAATGAGTGGAAAAAAAAAAGATTGTTTAATACACACTTTCCCTTCCAGTGGTCGACTCCTTCAACGGGAAATGAGAGTGCGTGGTAATCTGCCGAAGAAAGGGTGCTTTCGGTCGATTTACAAAATTTATCCCCTAAACCCACATACATTACAAAAAAAACCGTCTCTAAACTACGTTAAAGTGACTCGACGAGACAAGTGGTAGAGCTACCGTAACGACTTTGTACGCGGTCAAAACTCCCGACGCGTGGAAGCATTCCGGGCTTCGCAACTCCAGCATACGCCACCGAACGTTGAACCGATACCACTCGTCTAACACGCATAAGAAATAGTTAGAATCCTTCCGCGACATAAAGGCAAGGTAGCGTTCTATTTTCTTGAGAGTCCATGCTGATAGGTAAACCCATCAGACTGGCAGTTCCATCAAGAAAATAGAAGGTCCTTACAGGGGTTAGCCTGGGACAACACATCGAAAGGATTCTGTCGCGAAAGCAAAATCAAACAAAGGAGAGCGGAAGCTACAACTCACGTGAAGCGACTGCGAGTGTGTATCACACAACTCCACTGCTCCTGATAGTGGGACTCGAGTACCAAAGTACCTTACATCCTCCGTAAAGGACCAACTCGTCAGAAGACGCGAAGTTCTTTCCCCCTTAGGATGTTTTTGGCCCCACGTTGGGCGCCATTTTGTAATGATTTTCTACTTTTCAGATCGAACGCGGAACCGACCTCTCATCGGTTCTAGACGTTAAGTCTGAGTAGTGCCAACGGATGGTACCAACAGGTCAACCAATCCGTGCACCGTAACCCATTCACGCGGTGACTGCTTGTCGGCCAGCTAGTTCGGAGAGGATTTCGGTCGCGGGTCTCCGAATGGGTTACGCTCAATTACAATATTTCAGTCACCTGAACATGCCCGTTTTCCAAACACGTCAACAATTACTCATCCAGAACGGGAAACCTACGTTACGTTAATTCTGGATGTGATCTCTCCACAGATCTCAAATCAAAAACGCTACAAAATCCTATAGGCGCGTTACCGAATCACCGACGCGGTACCGAAAAATATGCTACTCGAAATTAAACCGACGAAAACTACTCTAATGAAATAACGAAACAATCAAAGGTACCGCGTACCGCGCGCGACGCGAAACCAACTTCAGCGGATTTGTCGAAACCCTAACCTCGCGACGGCATACTTACCCTACACTCTCGGTTCCCACTGAAAAAGAACGGGCCACTGAAAAGGAAAGTCGTGGTTACGTTTTAGCAATTCATATTATTTCTACTATAACTTGGTTTCATTTTAAATTGACATTAAATTTCTTCTCTTCACTTTTTTGAACTTAATCTTAAACATTCATTTTGCAATTACACTTTACAAAATAATCATCTCATAATTTGCTTGACATCTCTAGAAATTTGATGAGAAGTGATTGTTTAAACTTTTTTTTTTTTTAAATAATTATTTATGATTTAATTAATAAATAACACAATATTAAACCGAGATACCATATATGTACTAAAATGATTAATAAAAGTCTAATCCTTTGCTAATTATCCAGTAAAAACGGGAGCGAGGGCAGGAATACTTGTAATTTTAGGGAGTAGACGGGAAATCGGATTAACTACGAAAGAAGGATTTACGAATCTCAAATAAGATCGGAAATATTGTGTTACTGCTCTAAAAAAAGTGTTGTGTACTATTCCGGTAGGCATAATAGCGCAATATGCAAAAAAAATAGCATTCAAAGTAAAAAACCAATAATTTTTGATGTTCAAGCTACACATTAATAATAAATTCGGATTACATTCGTATTGGTGTGTTTTTTTTTATTTTGACCGCAACTTAGTCCATAAGAAGAAAAATCTTACTTTTTTTTTTATGCAAAACAAATTACTATCTAGCAGGTACATTATCCAATTTCCATTTCGACGCTACTGTGACAGATACGAGTTTTCGTTAAATGGTTTAATATTACAGAAATTGTATTAGGTTCAATTATCATCCATATTTAACTTTAAATGCGGAAAATTCAAAATTTAGCCCATCGGACTAATACATGAATGGAAAGTGCACAATTAAGTCCATACTTTCAAGTATCACATTACAAATTTTATGAACGCTAGCTTTTATTAAATTCTAGAAGTACAAAAATATCCATTTGACGATTCATTGGATATAAGAAATATAATTTTTTGTTGTTTTTAACTGCCCAAACGTACGTATTACAATTGGAATTCGGATTGTATGTCGTTAGGTAAATCACATAAATTCTGGAGCAGTAAGCTGACTTCTTAAAATTACATTTTGATACCTTCCCAAAATTAATTGAAGGAGCCGTTACGCGATTTTTGTTCAAATAAAGATCGCTTGGGTACACACACCGTATACGCCAACACAACGTATGTTTTGCGTTATTATTCTGACTTACTATCTCGCCTCATAACTTCACCGTCGAGCATAGGAATGCGATAGGATTGTGAACTCAGCTTATCGAAAACTCGCTTGCATTCACTTCATATCCGACAAACGACGTTTTGCTTGGCATGCGTGTGTCCTTTTATTGTTTAAACAGCAACACTCAAATCACATAATCGAATTTATCTATGGATTTTCGCATGTCATTCCATCAGATAATTTATGCAAAGTTCATCAACATCAGCTGACGATTAACTCCATATTTTCAGGATATCCTGAAGGTTTATCAAATCCACTAAACCATACACTTGTGTACAGTCTTTTTTTTTTGCAGAGGTCAAGTTGGGATATTCCAATGAATGGGTTTCCTTTTTGCAAGCTCATTTATATTACACCACAGGATAACTAACAAAATGTGATTCCGACGCACTTGGGTGCGTGGAAAACGCCCAGTTATAGAGGATAACGTTTCAAGGTGAAAAATCGCTGTTAACCGCAATGTATTATTAGCGATATGTCCTCTGGTGGCTTTATTAAGTTAAAAGCAAATGATTATGAATTGCAATGTAGAAGCCGTATTCTAAGAACTGCTGAAAAAAGCACTTCTCGTTCCATTTCGTAGGAATTTTTATTATGTAATTTGTTAATGCTTTGAAAACTTAATTTAAACACATTTCAAACTATGCAATCACTTCAATTCACTCCTGTAAGGTGAAGATTTTGGCTGGTAACCTATTTTCGAGGGTCAATTTCATCCGCACCATGCATTCACTTCCAATTTCTAGGAACCCGATGTCAGAATATTCGTGTAGTTGTTGTGCAATGGCCGAAAGTAAAATTCCAAAAAACTAGGTGAAATATTTCAAAGCAATGTTCGTTTGGTTCACGGGAGGAAGAATTAAACGGACGAATCAAACTCTTATTATTGCCCCCAAACCATTTCAACTCCCAGGTACACAATCCCACACAAATCTAGGAGCCGGCCTCGCTCTGATCCTGATTCCCTCGTTCTTTGTTTTTATCCCAGAACAACAAAACCTACATACCTCGAGATCGCTTTACCTTCCCTCCTTTTTGTCCAAATCATAAATGTGGAGTTGCGTGATGATCCAAATGATGCCAATTGTTTGCCGATGGATCCCCGCCAAACAGCTGATTGGAAACGAAGATCTGTTTTGAAATCTCGAGCAATTTCACGAACCAAACGTGGAACGGTGATTTCCGGATCAACAATTCTGTGGACTCCTGGTAACGACGAAGTTCTCGAAGAGCAACCGTACCGGGACGATAACGATGTGGTTTCCTTACACCTCCTGTCAATGGTAGTCTCGGTACTTGACTGTTGGTTGCAGATGGAGTTTCTACGTTTCGAATTATGCGTCACGATCTGTTCTAGCCTGAGGCACTGTTCCGGTGAATTTCTCAAGTGTTTGATGTTCCCTTTTGTTTTCTTGAGTACGTTTCGCTCCGACCAAATCCTACACACAAACGATCGTCACGAAGGTATGTTAAGAGGTAGAAAAGCACTTGAAAGGATCTAGACAGCACAAACTACGATCACGCACCATCGATCACCACAAAACGTTCTTTTGTTTCCTTCGCCGCCATGTGGCTGTCAAAATCCCAGGTTGTCACCTCGGACAAAACATCTGTGTGTGGAATGGCACGCCATATGGCGGCAATGTGCCTCTCCAGTTGTCGCCAGTGGCATAGTTTTCTCGATGGCCACGGTGGAGGGGCATTTCCAGATGGCTATGTCTCGAAATGTGCCGGGGTTTGGATTAATTCTATATTTCGAATATTTATATCCACAGATCTAAATATTTGGACAGAAAAAAAAATATTTTCTGCACAACGATATCCGCACGACAGATGAAGTCCGCTGGCACTTCGAGGACATATCCATCTGGCCGGTTGCAAGGGTTCGGGATCGGAATCACTTCGATTCCCGGGCGTAGGCGTCACATTACATAGCGCCTCATTGGATTGAGAATAGTTTGCTAAAGTCCGGGCTATGTAGTACGGGGGCTGCTTAGTGGTCTTAGGCAGAGGCAAGGCATGAATCGCTTATGTTTTGTCCGGGTCGGTTTTGATGTTGCCATGGCCAATAATGTGGCCCAAATAAATGCTGAATTTGAACCACCTGATTCGGCAGGACTTCTCCTGAAGAGTTGAATGCTACGCAGCTGATACTCGTGATGCACAATACCAGTACACCCTATATATACTGGCATGCGCTAGGAGCTTGATATGATGTGTATCCTATATACACATCAAGGCTCCCGGGGAGAGAGAGATATTCCTGTATGATACTGACCTGCTATTACATTCTTGTCAGCTAGATCAGTGAAAAGGTGCTTTTGTTTAATGATTTAATTTTTCTTTATCCTTTGTTTGGTCATATAATAACACGTTCAGTTGACTATATTAATATCAATAACGTATTTTCTATTGAATTCTTTCAATAGTTAATTTATTACAGAGACGTATAAAGTTCGAGCATTAATGGAGCTTGTAAAATTTTTGCGATATAAATTTACTTTGATTATTTTTGTTATTTGAAGGAAATGTATGATACTACTTGATATCATATTTGAAACACCAATCAATTAAAGCTTTAACTGTTGCTCGGGCTGACGCCTTGAGCACGCAGTTATATTAAAGGATCGATTGATTATAATCCAAATGCTAGCCCCGGGCACAAAGTCTTGGGACGCTAATACTTGGGCTGATGCCTTGAGTACGCAGTTGAACGTATCCTAAATTCACTTATCCCGGACTAAGTGCCAAGGGATAGAATAAGCTCGGGCGCACGCCTTGAGCCAGTGAATGGAGAAATACTTCTCGATTTTCTTGTGTCTTTAATATTCTTTTATACTATAATCATGCTGACTTTATTGCTTACCAACTAAAATAATGAAGACAATTTACCATTTAGAAAAGATCAAAGTTCAACAACAAAACCAGTTTAACGTATTTAGTGCCATCTCTCTGTGACTGGTGCAACCACAAAGCTAAAGCTTTCGCTCGATTGCAATGCATGTAACCAATTCGTTCCGCTGGGCGGTACGTTCGATTGCGAAGTCTTGTGTGTATATGTTTGATACTTAATATGAGTATGGATACACACCCACTTCTGCTAATCCATGATACGACACCGCGCCCACAGATGCATTGATTACAATTCGTAGCTTTTCGTATATGTATGTTGTCATTTACAGTACACAGAGAGGAACGACGGAACACGAACCGAGCAATATTTGGACTGCGGTTCCCGTAACATTGCCTCCCCGCTGAAAAGAAAAGTTCACAACTGGCTTGAAGAGCCTTGTCGTGAAAGATATTCATTTTTGCTTCATTGTTTTAATTGGTCAACTTGGAAAGTTGATTTAAAAATTGCTACTTTAAACGATTTCAATCGAATTTACTTTTTTCTTTGCTTATCGTTTCATAAAAAGTAATAACATGCTCCTTTGAATATTAATTTCTTGTCGCAATATTTGTTTTTTCTTATTGAATCATAATGACTTGTAGTTCTTTCATAATTTTTGTTTTGAGTTACTTTGCTTTGAATATTTTTACTAATCGTTCGCTAAGACTTATTAGGCATTTTAATTTGATTTTGTTTTGCTCCATTTCCCTACTAGAAGATGAATTATAATTAATTACACATTTATATTTTTTCGCTTACTGGCCTTTTACAATATTTTTTTTTTTTTGCTTTACTTTAATACTTCTGCATTGCTGTAATTTATGTAACATATAATTTCTCTTTATTTTATCTTTATTTCCTTGTTCTGCTTTACTTACATGTTAGAATATTAATGCACATGAAGATATAATCCATTTTGGTTTTATTATGAAAAATATTTAATTTCACATTTATACGCTGTTTCGCCTATTTGTCTTCTACAATATGTTTTTTTATTTTGAGCTAATTGATTTTTATCATTTTACATGAAAAGCTTACTGTTAAAACTTTGGGGAATTTTTTTTTTGTTTTTGGTGCATATGTATCTATTTACTATTGTGTGTTATTTAAATTACACAACTTCTTTTTTAGCTTTTATTGTTACATTCATTTGCTTTCATCTTTGTCCAGATTTCTTTCAATATTTAAACTGTATTATGTATAAAGTTCGTTAGCTTCGTTACACAAAGTTTTGTTCGTTTTTCCGTTTTCAGACTTTAGTTTTATCGATGGTTGGTAGCAACAATAATGTTTACAAAACAAAAAAAAACAAAAAAAAATTGTTTTCTTTTGTTTTTACTTTACTCTACGAAATTTACATTTACATTTTTCAAGAGTTTCTATGATTTTAAATCTGAAAAATAAATTCCTTTATTCGATTCATTTTCCTTCATAATTAAATTTCCATAGACTACCCAAAAGCTTGCTAAATAAGCTTTTGGTAATGTACTTTGCAATTAAAATGTTAATACGTTAGTAGAGAAATTTTATTAGTACGAGTATATGAAGCTTTAGATGCTCGTTTGTTTTGGGAACAACCCAGTTAAATTTTACATGGGGACGCAAGATCGATACGATCGTTTTTGTTCGGGAATTATTAGCTTTGAAAGGGAATAGCTTGCGAGCTGTTGTTGTTGCTTCATTGCTAAAGCTTTAATTGGTTTTATGTAGTATGAGGTAATGAGTGTGGGACCTAAGTTTTTCTCTTAATGTGGATCGTTAATGTTGTTAGTGGGAAACAAAGATTGATAATTTACATGAAGGTGTAATATGTAAAGGTGGGAAACGGGTGGGTTTTAAATTTTTTGCGTTAACCACAGGGGTTTAAATGGTGAGTTATTTAGTAGTTAGCAGTTAGAATGTATTTATTGAGCAGGGAAACGTAGTGACTAGTGAAAGCGGGTCTGCAAACCATTTTAGTTCAACAGCACAGAGGCTCCGGTTGGTTGGTATATTGTCTTAATATTAATGAATGTAGCGTGTCTGCCGACTGGTGAAGTCGGGCAGCTCAGAGGCTTTTGTTTATTTCTATAGTGACTTACAACTAAAAATAGTGTGTCCGCTGACAGCTAGGGCCCACGGCTCAGAGGCTATTGTCGGTTTCCTTACCAACTTGTAGTTAAAATTAGCGTGTCCACTGACAGCTTCGGTCGATGGCTCAGAGGCTATTATGAGTTTCTGTTGTGCCTTATAACTAAAAATAGCGTTTCCGCTGACAACTAGGGTCCACGGCTCAGAGGCCATTGTCGGTTTTCATACCGACTTGTTATTAAAAAAAGCGTGTCCACCGACAGCTTCGGTCGACGGCTCAGAGACTATCTTTTTTTTTTACTTAGACTAAAGGCTGAGTGGCTACCGACAGTTTTGTTTTGACTTATTTTGTTTTCTATTTATTTATAAAAGCTTGCCGGGATTTATCGGCTTGACTGCCACTAGTTTCCTATTTATTACTGCTAAATACTATGAAATTGCAAATTGAGTGCTGAATTCATATTTTGTCATCCGTGGGGGAGAAAAATGGGAATTGAAAGAGATAATTAGTTTAAGGGTAAATTTGTTTGTATTGATTTGGCCTATATTGTATTGGGTTATAATAATTAAGTCGTTTATTTCACAGTTCCTACACTTGGATTAGTTCAGTAAAACTTGAAATTATTTTTGTTTCTTGTTAAGCATTTGCATTGAAAAATTGTCTTTTGTATCTAAATTTTATATTCATTTCATGCGGTTGGTTTATTTATTTGCACTTTGATTTAACTGCATTAAAATTTATTTTTCAAACGTCTATTCATTAATTTCATCTTCATTAAAGGGTCTCAAGAAATTATTCGAATGCTAGATCAATTTTAAAGATAAGACTTGAATATTCATGTAGGTGCGCGTTATTGTTATTAGTCTTGTTTCAGTTGTTTGAGCGATAAGAGATGTTATGTTGATATAACGATGGACACGAGTTTGTTTACTCGTTATTTATGTTTTCATTATGCTTGCTTGTGGTTGATGTTTACTTGTACTGTTGATTGTTTTGCATGTAAGTCAATGAAACATTATCTCTGCGATAAGTTGTACGTTAAATTAAGTTTGAATCGTTTGGAAGTTTATTTGATTGATTTTAAAATAGACTAGATTAGATTTTGGAATATTGTGGAATCTCTCTGCATAAAATATTGGATATGAATATTATATGCTTGTTATTTAGATGATCAATAAGATTGATGTTTTTAAATTTGAGAAAACTGATCTAGTTTCATTGACAATGTAAGTAGCAATGATAATATACAGGAATTGAGTGGTTCCGGATATTGGCTGGGAGGAAAGACTTACATCCCATTTAATTTTACTACACAATGCGCTACATTCTGGTGTTTGCAAAACCGATATCCTACTGGCTGCGCCAATTTGTTGCACAATACCAGCATACCCTATGTATACTGGCACGCACTGGGAGCTTTATTTGATGGTTAACTTATATACAAAGGCTCCCGGCCGCAGACAGTTAAATTTCTACGATTGATATTTACTTTCATTATTTTTGTTAGCAGAGAAAAACAAACCAATTTAATTAAAACTTTAACTGTTGCTCGGGCTGACGCCTTGAGCACGCAGTTATATTAACGAATCGATTGATTATAATTCAACTGCTAACCCCGGGCACAAAGCCTTGGGACGCTAATACTCGGACTGATGCCTTGAGTACGCAGTCAGATTGATAAATCAATCAATTACTAGTTCAAATGCAGGCCCCGGGCATAACTGCCTTGGGGCGCTGATACTCAGGCAGATGCCTTGAGTACGCAGTTGAACGTATCCTAAATTCACTTATCCCGGGCTAAGTGCCAAGGGATAGAATAAGCTCGGGCGTACGCCTTGAGCCAGTGAATGGAGAAATACTTCTCGATTTTCTTGTGTCTTTAATATTCTTTTATACTATAATCATGCTGTCTTTATTGCTTACCAACTAAAATAATGAAGACAATTTACCATTTAAAAAAGATCAAAGTTCAACAACAAAAACAGTTTAACGTATTTAGTGCCATCTCTCTGTGACTGGTGCAACCACAAAGCTAAAGCTTTTGCTCGATTTGCAATGTATGTAACCAATTCGTTCCGCTGAGCGGTACGTTCGATTGCGAAGTCTTGTGTGTATATGTTTGATACTTAATATGAGTATGGATACACACCCACTTCTGCTAATCCATGATACGACACCGCGCCCACAGATGCATTGATTACAATTCGTAGCGTTTCGTTTATGTATGTTGTCATTTACAGTACACAGAGAGGAACGACGGAACACGAACCGAGCAATATTTGGACTGCGGTTCCCGTAACATTGCCTCCCCGCTGAAAAGAAAAGTTCACAACTGGCTTGAAGAGCCTTGTCGTGAAAGATATTCATTTTTGCTTCATTGTTTTAATTGGTAAACTTGGAATGTTGATTTAAAAATTGCTACTTTAAACGATTTCAATCGAATTTACTTTTTTCTTTGCTTATCGTTTCATAAAAAGTTATGACATGCTCCTTTGAATATTAATTTCTTGTCGCAATATTTGTTTTTTCTTATTGAATCATAATGACTTGTAGTTCTTTCATAATTTTTGTTTTGAGTTACTTTGCTTTGAATATTTTTACTAATCGTTCGCTAAGACTTATTAGGCATTTTAATTTGATTTTGTTTTGCTCCATCTCCATACTAGAAGATGAATTATAATTAATTACACATTTATATTTTTTCGCTTACTGTTCTTTTACAATATTTTTTTTTTTTGCTTTATTTTAATACTTCTGCATTGCTGTAATTTATGTAACATATAATTTCTCTTCATTTTATCTTTATTTTCTTGTTCTGCTTTACTTACATGTTAGAATATTAATGCACATGAAGATATAATCCATTTTGGTTTTATTATGAAAAATATTTAATTTCACATTTATACGCTGTTTCGCCTATTTGTCTTCTACAATATGTTTTTTTATTTTGAGCTCATTGATTTTTATCATTTTACATGAAAAGCTTTCTGTTGAAACTTTGGTGAATTTTTTTTTGTTTTTGGTACATATGTTTCTATTTACTATTGTGTGTTATTTAAATTACACAACTTCGTTTTCATTCATTTGCTTTTATCTTTGTCCAGATTTCTTTCAATATTTAAACTGAATTATGTATAAAGTTCGTTAGCTTCGTTACACAAAGTTTTGTTCGTTTTTCCGTTTTCAGACTTTAGTTTTATCGATGGTTGGTAGCAACAATAATGTTTACAAAACAAACAAAAATAAAAAAAAATTGTTTTCTTTTGTTTTTACTTTACTCTACGAAATTTACGTTTACATTTTTCAAGAGTTTCTATGATTTTAAATCTGAAAAATAAATTCCTTTATTCGATTCATTTTTCTTCATAATTAAATTTCCATAGACTACCCAAAAGCTTGCTAAATAAGCTTTTGGTAATGTACTTTGCAATTAAAATGTTAATACGTTAGTAGAGAAATTTTATTAGTACGAGTATATGAAGCTTCAGATGGTCGTTTGTTTTGGGAACAACCCAGTTAAATTTTACATGGGGACGTAAGATCGATACGATCGTTTTTGTTCGGGATTATTAGCTTTGAAAGGGAATAGCTTGCGAGTTGTTGTTGTTGCTTCATTGCTAAAGCTTTAATTGTTTTTATGTAGTATGAGGTAATGAGTGTGGGACCTAAGTTTTTCTCTTACTGTGGATCGTTAATGTTGTTAGTGGGAAACAAAGATTGATTATTTACATGAAGGTGCTTAATGAGGTTTGAAGATAAGATGATAAGGAGAATAGCTTTGTCTCTGCAATTACGAATGAGCAAATTGTATGTTTTTTCTTTGTTTTCGTAGCTTTTACATGCGCCAATTGCTCGGAATTCTATGCTATGTACATTATGCATGCTAATTTGTGGTTGGCGGGTAATCGTAATGAAGATGATTTGTTTCTATTAGGTTAGCTTTATGTAGTTTGTAGTGGGCAGGGCTTGCTGTGGGATTATGTAGCTTTTAAGGTATATGCCTTTAATCGTTATTTGATTGGTTCATTGTCTCTTGCAACTCCTGTATTTATATGAGATAGTACAAAGGGAACTTTACTTGAATTATACCACTCTTTCTTTTAATTATGTGTAAATAGCTGCAGATTATTGATAAATCGAAGACTACGTATTATTTAGAAGTTTTTTATTAAATATAGAAACGTTGGGTATGTTATAATAAATGTTATTGAGGAAATAAAATTTGAAGGAAAGATCTTAAGCTTGAAAGTTATGATATAAACTTTGAATGATTTCAGCAAACTGTTAAGTTAAAAACATCTTGCGAGAAGGAGTAAAAACAAAACTATCACTATATGTTGGGCATAGGAGCATATAGTTTCGGCCTTCATTTAAGACCCTATATGTTCCATTGAATTTCTCCCTAGTGAGTATATGTTCGGTTTAGCGTAACGCTGTCCCCGACTTGGCTGGAGGACAGTACAGTGCCGTACGAGGTCACTTCATTAGCCGTTGGTTAAAATTGTAGTTCTCGATCTGGACGATACGTGTGAATTGGAAGGGTGGGAAATGGGTGGGTTGTTAAGCAGAAATATTACATTAAAAACATCTTGCGAGAATGAGTCAAAACAAAACTATCACTATATGTTGGGCAAAGGAGCATATAGTTTCGGCCTTCATTTAAGATTTTATATGTTCCGTCGAATTTCTCCCCAGTGAGTATATGTTCGGTTTGGCGTAACGCTGTCCCCGACTTTGCTGAAGGACAGTACAGTGCCATGCGAGGTCACTTCATTAGCCGTTCGTTCAAATTGTTGATATCTATCTCGAGGATACGTGTAATATGTAAAGGTGGGAAACGGGTGGGTTTTAAATTTTTTGCGTTAACCACAGGGGTTTAAATGGTGAGTTATTTAGTAGTTAGCAGTTAGAATGTATTTATTGAGCAGGGAAACGTAGTGACTAGTGAAAGCGTGTCTGCAAACCATGTTAGTTCAACAGCACAGAGGCTCCGATTAGTTGGTATATTGTCTTAATATTAAATGAATGTAGCGTGTCTGCCGACTGGTGAAGTCGGGCAGCTCAGAGGCTTTTGTTTATTTCTATAGTGACTTACAACTAAAAATAGCGTGTCCGCTGACAGCTAGGGCTCACGGCTCAGAGGCTATTGTCGGTTTCCTTACCGACTTGTAGTTAAAATTAGCGTGTCCACTGACAGCTTCGGTCGATGGCTCAGAGGCTATTATGAGTTTCTGTTGTGCCTTATAACTAAAAATAGCGTTTTCGCTGACAACTAGGGTCCACGGCTCAGAGGCCATTGTCGGTTTTCATACCGACTTGTTATTAAAAATACCGTGTCCACCGACAGCTTCGGTCGACGGCTCAGAGACTATCTTTTTTTTTTTACTTAGACTAAAGGCTGAGTGGCTACCGACAGTTTTGTTTTGACTTATTTTGTTTTCTATTTATTTATAAAAGCTTGCCGGGATTTATCGGCTTGACTGCCACTAGTTTCCTATTTATTTTTGCTAATACTTTGAAATTGCAAATTGAGTGCTGAATTCATATTTTGTCATGCGTGGGGGAGAAAAATGGGAATTGAAAGAGATAATTAGTTTAAGGGTAAATTTGTTTGTATTGATTTGGCCTATATTGTATTGGGTTATAATAATTAAGTCGTTTATTTCACAGTTCCTACACTTGGATTAGTTCAGTAAAACTTGAAATTATTTTTGTTTCTTGTTAAGCATTTGCATTGAAAAATTGTCTTTTGTATTTAAATTTTATATTCATTTCACGCGGTTGGTTTATTTATTTGCACTTTGATTTAACTGCATTAAAATTTATTTTTCAAACGTCTATTCATTAATTTCATCTTCACTAAAGGGTCTCAAGAAATTATTCGAATGCTAGATCAATGTTAAAGATAAGACTTAAATATTCATGTAGCTGCGCGTTATTGTTATTAGTCTTGTTTCAGTTGTTTGAGCGATAAGAGATGTTATGTTGATATAACGATGGACACGAGTTTGTTTACTCGTTATTTATGTTTTCATTATGCTTGCTTGTGGTTGATGTTTACTTGTACTGTTGATTGTTTTGCATGTAAGTCAATGAAACATTATCTCTGCGATAAGTTGTACGTTAAATTGAGTTTGAATCGTTTGAAAGTTTATTTGATTGATTTTAAAATAGACTAGATTAGATTTTGGAATATTGTGGAATTTCTCTGCATAAAATATTGGATATGAATATTATATGCTTGTTATTTAGATGATCAATAAGATTGATTTTTTTAAATTTGAGAAAACTGATCTAGTTTCATTGACAATGAAAGTAGCAATGATAACATACAAGAGTTGAGTGGTTCCGGATATCGGCTGGGAGGAAAGACTTACATCCCATTTAATTTTACTACACAATGCGCTACATTCTGGTGTTTGCAAAACCGATATCCTACTGGCTGCGCCAATTTGTTGCACAATACCAGCATATCATATGTATACTGGCACGCACTGGGAGCTTTATTTGATGGTTAACTAATATACAAAGGCTCCCGGCTGCAGACAGGGAAATAATGAAGACAATTTACCATTTAGAAAAGATCAAAGTTCAACAACAAAACCAGTTTAACGTATTTAGTGCCATCTCTCTGTGACTGGTGCAACCACAAAGCTAAAGCTTTCGCTCAATTTGCAATGCATGTAACCAATTCGTTCCGCTGGGCGGTACGTTCGATTGCGAAGTCTTGTGTGTATATGTTTGACACTTAATACGAGTATGGATACACACCCACTTCTGCTAATCCATGATACGACACCGCCCCCACAGATGCATTGATTACAATTCGTAGCTTTTCGTATATGTATGTTGTCATTTACAGTACACAGAGAGGAACGACGGAACACGAACCGAGCAATATTTGGACTGCTGAAAAGAAAAGTTCACAACTGGCTTGAAGAGCCTTGTCGTGAAAGATATTCATTTTTGCTTCATTGTTTTAATTGGTCAACTTGGAATGTTGATTTAAAAATTGCTACTTTAAACGATTTCAATCGAATTTACTTTTTTCTTTGCTTATCGTTTCATAAAAAGTAATAACATGCTCCTTTGAATATTAATTTCTTGTCGCAATATTTGTGTTTTCTTATTGAATCATAATGACTTGTAGTTCTTTCATAATTTTTGTTTTGAGTTACTTTGCTTTGAATATTTTTACGAATCGTTCGCTAAGACTTATTAGGCATTTTAATTTGATTTTGTTTTGCTCCATTTCCATACTAGAAGATGAATTATAATTAATTACACATTTATATTTTTTCGCTTACTGGCCTTTTACAATATTTTTTTTTTTTTTGCTTTACTTTAATACTTCTGCATTGCTGTAATTTATGTAACATATAATTTCTCTTCATTTTATCTTTATTTCCTTGTTTTGCTTTACTTACATGTTAGAATATTAATGCACATGAAGATATAATCCACTTTGGTTTTATTATGAAAAATATTTAATTTCACATTTATACGCTGTTTCGCCTATTTGTCTTCTACAATATGTTTTTTTATTTTGAGCTCATTGATTTTTATAATTTTACATGAAAAGCTTTCTGTTAAAACTTTGGGGAATTTTTTTTTTTGTTTTTGGTGCATATGTATCTATTTACTATTGTGTGTTATTTAAATTACACAACTTCGTTTTTAGCTTTTATTGTTACATTCATTTGCTTTTATCTTTGTCCAGATTTCTTTCAATATTTAAACTGTATTATGTATAAAGTTCGTTAGCTTCGTTACACAAAGTTTTGTTCGTTTTTCCGTTTTCAGACTTTAGTTTTATCGATGGTTGGTAGCAACAATAATGTTTACAAAACAAACAAAAATAAAAAAAAATTGTTTTCTTTTGTTTTTACTTTACTCTACGAAATTTACATTTACATTTTTCAAGAGTTTCTATGATTTTAAATCTGAAAAATAAATTCCTTTATTCCATTCATTTTTCTTCATAATTAAATTTCCATAGACTACCCAAAAGCTTGCTAAATAAGCTTTTGGTAATGTACTTTGCAATTAAAATGTTAATACGTTAGTAGAGAAATTTTATTAGTACGAGTATATGAAACTTTAGATGCTCGTTTGTTTTGGGAACAACCCAGTTAAATTGTACATAGGGACGTAAGATCGATACGATCGTTTTTGTTCGGGAATTATTAGCTTTGAAAGGGAATAGCTTGCGAGCTGTTGTTGTTGCTTCATTGCTAAAGCTTTAATTGGTTTTATGTAGTATGAGGTAATGAGTGTGGGCCCTAAGTTTTTCTCTTAATGTGGATCGTTAATGTTGTTAGTGGGAAACAAAGATTGATAATTTACATGAAGGTGCTTAATGAGGTTTGAAGATAAGATGATAAGGAGAATAGCTTTGTCTCTGCAATTACGAATGAGCAAATTGTATGTTTTTTCTTTGTTTTCGTAGCTTTTACATGCGCCAATTGCTCGGAATTCTATGCTATGTACATTATGCATGCTAATTTGTGGTTGGCGGATCATCGTAATGAAGATGATTTGTTTCTATTAGGTTAGCTTTATGTAGTTTGTAGTGGGCAGGGCTTGCTGTGGGATTATGTAGCTTTTAAGGTATATGCCTTTAATCGTTATTTGATTGGTTCATTGTCTCTTGCAACTCCTGTATTTATATGAGATAGTACAAAGGGAACTTTACTTGAATTATACCACTCTTTCTTTTAATTATGTGTAAATAGCTGCAGATTATTGATAAATTGAAGACTACGTATTATTTAGAAGTTTTTTATTAAATATAGAAACGTTGGGTATGTTATAATAAATGTTATTGAGGAAATAAAATTTGAAGGAAAGATCTTATGCTTGAAAGTTATGATATAAACTTTGAATGATTTCAGCAAACTGTTAAGTTAAAAACATCTTGCGAGAAGGAGTAAAAACAAAACTATCACTATATGTTGGGCATAGGAGCATATAGTTTCGGCCTTCATTTAAGACCCTATATGTTCCATTGAATTTCTCCCTAGTGAGTATATGTTCGGTTTAGCGTAACGCTGTCCCCGACTTGGCTGGAGGACAGTACAGTGCCGTACGAGGTCACTTCATTAGCCGTTGGTTAAAATTGTAGTTCTCGATCTGGAGGATACGTGTGAATTGGAAGGGTGGGAAATGGGTGGGTTGTTAAGCAGAAATATTACATTAAAAACATCTTGCGAGAATGAGTCAAAACAAAACTATCACTATATGTTGGGCAAAGGAGCATATAGTTTCGGCCTTCATTTAAGATTTTATATGTTCCGTCGAATTTCTCCCCAGTGAGTATATGTTCGGTTTGGCGTAACGCTGTCCCCGACTTTGCTGAAGGACAGTACAGTGCCATGCGAGGTCACTTCATTAGCCGTTCGTTCAAATTGTTGATATCTATCTCGAGGATACGTGTAATATGTAAAGGTGGGAAACGGGTGGGTTTTAAATTTTTTGCGTTAACCACAGGGGTTTAAATGGTGAGTCATTTAGTAGTTAGCAGTTAGAATGTATTTATTGAGCAGGGAAACGTAGTGACTAGTGAAAGCGTGTCTGCAAACCATGTTAGTTCAACAGCACAGAGGCTCCGATTAGTTGGTATATTGTCTTAATATTAAATGAATGTAGCGTGTCTGCCGACTGGTGAAGTCGGGCAGCTCAGAGGCTTTTGTTTATTTCTATAGTGACTTACAACTAAAAATAGCGTGTCCGCTGACAGCTACGGCTCACGGCTCAGAGGCTATTGTCGGTTTCCTTACCGACTTGTAGTTAAAATTAGCGTGTCCACTGACAGCTTCGGTCGATGGCTCAGAGGCTATTATGAGTTTCTGTTGTGCCTTATAACTAAAAATAGCGTTTTCGCTGACAACTAGGGTCCACGGCTCAGAGGCCATTGTCGGTTTTCATACCGACTTGTTATTAAAAATACCGTGTCCACCGACAGCTTCGGTCGACGGCTCAGAGACTATCTTTTTTTTTTTACTTAGACTAAAGGCTGAGTGGCTACCGACAGTTTTGTTTTGACTTATTTTGTTTTCTATTTATTTATAAAAGCTTGCCGGGATTTATCGGCTTGACTGCCACTAGTTTCCTATTTATTTTTGCTAATACTTTGAAATTGCAAATTGAGTGCTGAATTCATATTTTGTCATGCGTGGGGGAGAAAAATGGGAATTGAAAGAGATAATTAGTTTAAGGGTAAATTTTTTGGTATTGATTTGGCCTATATTGTATTGGGTTATAATAATCAAGTCATTTATTTCACAGTTCCTACACTTGGATTTGTTCAATAAAACTTGAAATTATTTTTGTTTCTTGTTAAGCATTTGCATTGAAAAATTGTCTTTTGTATCTAAATTTTATATTCATTTCATGCGGTTGGTTTAGTTATTTGCACTTTGATTTAACTGCATTAAAAATTATTGTTCAAACGTCTATTCATTAATTTCATCTTCATTGAAGGGACTCAAGAAATTATTCGAATGCTAGATCAATGTTAAAGATAAGACTTGAATATTCATGTAGGTGCGCGTTATTGTTATAGTAGTGTTTCAGTTGTTTGAGCGATAAGAGATGTTATGTTGATATAACGATGGACACGAGTTTGTTTACTCGTTATTTATGTTTTCATTATGCTTGCTTGTGGTTGATGTTTACTTGTACTGATTGTTTTGCATTTAAGTCAATGAAACATTATCTCTGCGATAAGTTGTACGTTAAATTAAGTTTGAATCGTTTGAAAGTTTATTTGATTGATTTTAAAATAGACTAGATTAGATTTTGGAATATTGTGGAATTTCTCTGCATAAAATATTGGATATGAATATTATATGCTTGTTATTTAGATGATCAATAAGATTGAATTTTTAAATTTGACAAAACTGATCTAGTTTCATTGACAATGAAAGTAGCAATGATAACATACAGGAATTGAGTGGTTCCAGATATCGGCTGGGAGGAAAGACTTACATCCCATTTAATTTTACTACACAATGCGCTACATTCTGGTGTTTGCAAAACCGATATCCTACTGGCTGCGCCAATTTGTTGCACAATACCAGCATACCCTATGTATACTGGCACGCACTGGGAGCTTTATTTGATGGTTAACTTATATACAAAGGCTCCCGGCCGCAGACAGTTAAATTTCTACGATTGATATTTACTTTAATTATTTTTGTTAGCAGAGAAAAACAAACCAATTTAATTAAAACTTTAACTGTTGCTCGGGCTGACGCCTTGAGCACGCAGTTATATTAACGAATCGATTGATTATAATTCAACTGCTAGCCCCGGGCACAAAGCCTTGGGACGCTAATACTCGGACTGATGCCTTGAGTACGCAGTCAGATTGATAAATCAATCAATTACTAGTTCAAATGCAGGCCCCGGGCATAACTGCCTTGGGGCGCTGATACTCAGGCAGATGCCTTGAGTACACAGTTGAACGTATTGTAGTGAATATTATGTTCAATACGTCCCTAAAGGACTGCAGCGATGGTCTGCTGCCTCGGCAGAGGAAGGTGTCGGTTTCTGCCGAGAATGCCCTCGTCTGGAGACGCGTGAATGCGCTGGCAGGCTAGCATTGCGGTGTCGTGGGGCGGGTTCGTTTCCCCAGCACGAGGACCCACTACAAAGTAAATTTCGCATTCACGAACTTAATCGATAGCTCAAAAGGCGACTGAAGTCGCAAGAATTGTAGATAACCTCACCGAGGGAGATGTGACTTGTTACGAGAACAAGTGAAATCTGAAAAGAAAGGCGAACTTGGGGTGACCTCGTCGTTACCCAACGAAGTTCATGGCCCACAAATGAAAGAGGGGCAACCGGGTGGTGGTGGAGCTCCTTCATACCCACCCAACCGGAATAAATCCACAGATAGCTTGTTGAAGTGGCCAGGTATTCCTCTTCTGAGTGGAAAACTCATACAACTTGAATTGTATGAACCTTCCCATCAGAAGGGCAGTACCCCGATGACCAATGTATGTCATAGAATTATACAATTGAATTGCATAAATCTATGCCATAAAAAGGCACTCTGCTTGGGCCACTCAACCCAAAATGTCACCTGAAACAGAAAAAGGAATTAGTTTGTACCCGGTGGCTGACTCATGTTTTGAGGTGGAAGCCTGCCACCGTACCGGGTCCTATACCCGGTTCAAAAGAAGCGGAATGAAAAGACCCAGTTGTAAAGTTTAGGAATTCATTTATTCAACTATTTGCGACCAACAGATCACATTCTCCCTTCTAAAGCAGTTGAACCTAATATAAATTCAAAGATAATGGAATTTTGGTAAGTCAAATCTAAATTTTCCCTCCTCGTAACAATACCCTTAAATTTTTTTATAATGTCGTTTCATATGCGTTTATTATCTTCACGCTTCACGCTCTACACTCAAACACACTTTCCCAACAGTTTACAAATTTTTACATTAATAGCTAATGTCATTTTAATGTTAACTACTATGAAAAAGATACAGTTTAAAAATTTAAAAAACCATATTATTCTTTCTTGTGTCCCTGCATCCTAAGCGTATTTTTAAGCGATTGGGTCAAATATCGAATATATTTTAAATGAGTTTATAACGTTCAATATTTATTTTCTTATGTCCTATTAAAAGTTTACAAAGTATTTCGACTATTTCCTGTTAGAAGAGTGTATTGAAAAGGAGGGAGAGAAAATGAATCTAATAAATGGAGTCTTTAATGCGACTGTATTTTTGCTGCAGTCATTTAACGGTATGTTTGCACCGGATAATGAGTGGGAACTTGATCTTTTAACTTGATTTAACGATTATTTGCAAAAAAAAAATCTCAAATCTATTTTCAATACAACCACGCAAACTAGTAAATATCGTTTAACATTACAATTTAAGCTATTTTCTGACTTACCGCTACATTCAGAAATCATTCAAGAAAATATTTTTTTTTTTCGGTCGCCAAATCGCAGTCATATGAGAAATATTTCTATCCAACGAAACCGCACTAAATTACTCTTTGCGGTAATAAAAAAGAAAAGAACAAATTTACGTCATATCTAACCAGCAACTGAACGATCTCCTTCAATGTTGATAAACACTCTAAGACGTGACACATGTTTTGGAGTAGTGTTAAATGGAAATGGTTGACCTGAGCCTCTGCTTCATTTTGAGCGCTTGTTTCAAAGGATTTAATTGAAGTTGTTCTTGAATTCGCTGCAGGGACCTCCAACTTCTTCGCTTTTAGTCCTGCCAAATGAAATGTCGTTGGCAAAAAGTGATTGTAGCGCAGGTTCGAGCAAGGATGATTTTTATAGAAAAAGTAGGAACTCAAGTTTCTTTGCTGGTTTCTTTTTGATTTCTATATAATTTAGCATTTAGCTCCTTCCATCCTCTCGTGCCGTGGTAGACCAATAGAAACACAAATAAAATTTGAATGTATAATTATCGATTCACTGCCTGAGAGTTAACGTTTACCAATTTGGAATATACTCGTAAATGTTCGCAATCCGTGGTCTTAACGCCACTAAGTTTCAGTTCAAAATAGATCTATTCGGGCACCGTCACACATACGTAAGTACACACTTCCGAATTGACGACAGTCAACATTTACACACACTTGCGTGGACGCATTCGGGAAACGTTGGTCGTTTCTGTGACTTGAAACCGTACAATTCACCGCACTGCAGTTGCCTTTATGAAACCTCAACATTAATTCGTTCGTAAGAAAAAATATTCACTAAGACGCGATGTTAATCCACATCACACATCACCGAATCAAATGCCCACAAAATGTATCGAATTGCAAAAGCGTTCCATCGAACAAATTCCGCCAATTCGTCAGTGATTCTTCACGATATCTCGTCCAAACACATGCAATTTTCTTCGGGACAACTATTCCGCAGCGGAATGGTAATGTATTGGAGTTAAAAAGGGTGAATGGGCGGAAATGGTTTTCAATTTATACTTTTGAATTTAATACCCGGTCTTTAAATGATCTTGACGGCACTTTTACCACACTTTTCACACCGCACGTATTTTGCACCGCGGTCCCGTGCCCAACCCGTCTTTCTCGCCTCGCGGCTGTAAGTCGAGTCCCCTAGCCAAACAATCACCGTAATTCCCCTTGACTTTGTGAAATGCCATTTCTATAGCGGGATCGCTACTCAAACAGCGAAATGTTCCATCATAACTTCGCTTGTACGCATGATAGTCTCGCAGTCTTATGCCTCTGAGAATTTTGAGGCTTAAATCAGCACTCTCATCTTTTGCAGTTATTTTGGCTTTTGTCTCCTTTGGAAGAAATGTACTTTCTAAAGATAGTGGTGTACTTGTATTTGGTAACTGATTGATATAAAAAAAATCTGGTATGAAAGGAAGATAATAGCCAGAATGAAAATAGCCAACAACGTCATTTTAGTCTTCTGTTTGTAGAAGGCTTGTAGTACATATTTTCTCGTTTCCCCCATGTTTTCCTCATGGTCGTATGTGCGTGGCGGGCAATGGTCTAGCTGGAAATTTTGAAACTATATTGTTTGGCACCGCTCGTCGCCGACATTTAGCAAAATTTATCGTAGGTACACAAGTCACTTGTCGGTTCTTCCCCGATGGTGATAATGCACACTCGTTTCGGTTGTTTTTAAAATTTACGTCGTCTTTTGTAGATTCGATTACGTTATCAATTGAAAGCAATTTTCGTTTATAATGATTAGGCGTAATTAAGTGGAAAAAAAATCGGAAGAGTTAGACAGGCACACGTTAATTACCGACAAACAAAACAATTTTTAATTAATATTATGGTTGGAATCGGTAAGATTTGACAAATTTTAAGGGGTTTAAATGATACAATGATTTTATCGTTCATATAATTTAAGGGGTTAACCGTTTCGTTCTAAGCATTTGTATACCGCGTTATACCGCAATTCGTTAAATTATATTCAAAAGATATTGTAATAAAATCACTACACATTAAAATATTAAACAGTTTTAGAATTTTGTTTCCCGGGAGTTAAGTACAAAAGAAATTTTCTTGACGTATTTTTCATGCGAAAACAGAGCGAGTGTTGCGATGGGGAAGGTGACTGAATGATGACTCCTTGTTAAATTGAGTTTGTGCTGTGTGCCTGTGGCAGCGCTGGCTTTTAGAGCTATAGCTCCTCGGTTATTACAGGGCAGCTAATTTTCTCGCAATCCCAAGGCGATGCGGATTGCGAAAAAGGAGCTGAAGGATCTTTCTGTGTATCATGGGTTGGCTTCGTCGTCGGGACTAGAGATGACGGACAATAAAAGAAAAACACAATTGACAGACGGACAGACTGACTTATGTTTATGTTCGACCGGGAGTATCCAACCCTTGCGCGTTTTTTTTGAAAATATATGCGGACAGACAAACAGACGTGATTAATTATCTATCGGCGCAGGTCTTTCGCGTGGTATATCCCCACTTCTTTTCCCGATGGATCCGTTATCAGGCAACGGTTAGGTCCCATTACCTTTTTTATACGGCTTTTCAAGAATCGCCTGTCCAGCTTGGCGTTGTAATGCCCCGTGGCGTCACTTTGGCGGAAGTTTCGCCGGAAAACTTCATCTCCTTCTTTGAAATTAGCAGATCGTGACCGGAGATTGTACTGCGCTTCATTTGCGCTGCCTGCGGCCTTAATCTTCCGTCCGAGTTGTTGGCGGAGGTCTCCTAAACGTTCGTGGGGCTCCAGCGCAACGACGGGGTCTCCCAAACACTTTAATTGCCGTAACAGCCGGTATGATTTACCGTGGCAAATCATGTGCTGTCCAAAGGCGGCAAAGTAAGGGGTGACACCGGTGACGGAATGATACGAGGATCGCAGGGCGCATGTGATGGCAGACAATCGCCGATCCCAATCGTTTTGAGATGGGTGGACGTAGGAACGGATCGCGGCCAATAGGGTGCAGTTCAACCGTTCTGATGCGTTGGACTGAGGAGAGTATATGGGCGTCAGTTGGTGTTCAACGCCATACTGCTCAAGTAGGCTCTTAAACTGCCAAGACCGGAACTGTACTCCGTTGTCTGAGTACACGCTCTCTGGAACACCGAACACATGGAATACCCGGTTCTCTAAGAATTTCACGATCGATGGAGTTGTGAATTTACGGATAGTTTCCACCAGTGGGAACTTTGAAAGCTGGTCCAGAACGACTATAGCTCCGATGTGTCCCATGGAAGACCGAGGATATGGACCGAGTAGATCGATGTATAGACGTTGGAATACGCGTTCTGGGACGTTGAGTTGACCCATAGGAGGTCGAAGAGGCTGGTTGGGCGCTTTGGTGCCTTTACAGGTCTCACAGGCGCTCACGTAGTCTTTGACCCGAGATGCCATTTTAGGCCAAAAGAAGTATTTCTTGAGTCGCCGTAACGTCCGACCGTAACCTCCGTGGGCACTTAAAGGATGGTCATGTGCGCGGAGGATCAGATGTTGTGTCAACTCCTCCGGTACCCAGAGTTTCCAGGACTCTTCTTCCTGCCATGGATCACCAGTGGCGTATTCATTTCGTCTATACACGTAGCCGTCTATTACCTTCAAATCAGGCAGATGCGATTGTTGGGTCGCTATGGTTTGCCTCAACTCTTTGTAGCTGTCTGATTCGAAATGTGGGCTGTCCAAATCTATTTCGATGGGGTCCTCGTCATTTATTGTCAATTCGGCTCCCTCTGGGGAAAACATCCGTGAGAGAGTGTCGGGTACGATGTTCTGGGTCCCTTTCCGATGTTTGATGGAGAACTTGAACCCTTGCAGTTTAAGAGCCCATCTGGCTAGGCGTCCATTTAAATCTGCCTGGTTCATCAACCATTGTAGTGACGCGTGGTCCATGATGATCTCGAATTGGTGGCCCTCGATATAAGCTCGGAATTTCTTCACAGCCATTACCGCTGCCAGACATTCTTGCTCGGAAACAGTATAGTTTCTTTGGGCCGAATTCAGCTTATTGGACATGAAGGCGATGGGAGCTTCCTCTCCTTCGTCGGTCAATTGCACCAGCACGGCTCCTACTCCATGTTGACTTGCGTCACAATGAATGGAGAAGGGCTTCGTGAAGTCGGGGCTGTGCAAGACAGGAGCTGATGTGAGGGCTTGTTTAAGCTCTTCAAATGCCTTTCGGCTGAGTTCGGTCCAAACGAACTTCCCCTTCCGCAACATGTCTGACAGGGGCGCTGAAACTGTTGCATAATTCCGAACAAACCTTCGGTACCAACCGCACACACCAAGGAAACGTCGTAGCTGCTTCACAGTTTTTGGTAAGGGGAACTCATCAATCGCACGAGTTTTGTCTGGATCCGTTTTCTTCTTTCATGACAAACTTACTTTTCTGTGCGTTGATGGTGAGTCCCGCCTTATTGATGTGCAGGGCTACTTCTTGTAGAAGTAGGAGGTGTTGATCGAACGTTTCCGTGATGAGTAACAGATCATCGAGGTACACGAACACTTGGTGTTTCAGGTGAGGTGGGATGACCTTGTCCATCAACCGAGTCATCGTTTGCGGCGCGTTACACAGACCAAAGGGCATTGTGACGAACTGATATAATGGTCGTCCAGGCACTGTGAAGGCGGTCTTGTCCCTCGACCCCTCATCGAGTGGAATTTGCCAGAAGGCGTCTTTTAGGTCGAGACTGGTGATATAATTGGCTTTCGGCAGTCTCCCTAGTATTCCATCGATGAGTGGAAGAGGGTACGCGTCCTTGATGGTAACCGCGTTTACCTTACGGGCATCAAGACAGAGGTGGACTTTACTTGGCCTCACCACCAAGGTTACCGGTGATGACCAGGCACTTTGGAACTCCTCTATGACCCCCAACTCGAGCATCCTATCTAGCTCCGCATACACCAATTTCTCCATGGCCGGTGAGATGGCGTAGTGTCTCTGTTTAATCAGTTTACTATCGCCAACGTCGATGGCGTGTGAGACTAGGGTGGTGCGGCCAAGGCCTTGGGTAGCGTAAGATGGGAAAGCACTGATGGATGCTTCCAGGCGTTGCCGTTGGTTATGCGTCAGGTCATGTCTATCGGGAGTAGAAGTGATTTTGTTGACATTTCTGGTGTTTAAAGACAAATCTGTGAATAAATCGGAGGCCAGTCCAAAGCGAAGGACGAAATCGACGCCAAGGTACACATTCTGAGTCAAAGACGGGATAATGTAGAACGTAATATACTTCGTCTGACCCCTGAACGTCACGGGTGTGGTTAGTTTACCTCGTATAGGGTGTTTGGTGCCATCAGCTGTACTGATTTCAGTGCGCCAGGATTTAATCAAGTTCGGATAGTCTTGGAGCACCTTCGAGCCAAAGCTCGAGGCAAGACAACTGATACTGGCACCCGTGTCGATCAATGCAAACACGGTCTCGCCCAACACTTTAATTGGATGATAAGGTCTGATCTCATTCTCAGCAACCTCCGAGATGTTTAGGGTTTGACGGCAGGTGCGCACTCTCTTGCGGAAATTCTGCCAGCGACGGGTTGACCATTTTGTCGTGCGCGGGCGGGAAGTGGCTACTTCGGAAGCGAATATTCGCTCTCGAGCCACCCGATATTCCTGCAGTCGGACATGATAAGGTTTTAGAGTGCATATTTGAGGCTGCCGGGGTTCTTCTGGCAGTGACTGCGGTGGTCGCTTCGATATTGTCGTTGGCGAGGTCTCCGGAAGAGAGTGAACATCCGCAGTCATAGTGGTCATGGCTGGTGGGTTAACGTCAGGTTTGTTGGGGTGAGCGGCTGGCTGAGGAGCTACTGTGGGGGCTTCAAGTACCGCTAAGGTGGTCGGGTACTCTTTTGGCCGTTTTTTCGCGCGGCACATTCAGAACAGTCCGGGAAGTAAGTGTCCGGCTTGCCGCAACCGTAGCAGAAAACCTTACGCTCTGCTCGGCATGAAATGAACCGGTGTCCGGTTTGATGGCAATTCCAGCAGGTCGTAAGACTTCCCACTGCTGCTACAGCAAGCTGGTCCTGGTCCAAATCTTCCTCCAGATCCATGGTGGTATAATCTGGGGCCAATTCCGCGATTCCTCGTCGAGGACCCGTCCTAGCCAGTAAGTATGGCCGGTCCCGGAGATCTTCCTCAAACCCTTCTAGGCGACGCACAGTTCTCAGCAGGGCCTCCATACTCTGTGGATTGGAGTTCACGATATGGCGACGAATCTCCGGCCTTAGATTGCGCTTCAGCAGGCGCAGTAATTGGGTAGAAGACAACGGCTCTGACAACTGGTCATTCAGCCGAAGGATATCTGCTCGATATTGATGGAAGGACTCGTCCGGACGCTGCCATCTAGCATGAATCTTGTCCAGTACTAATTCGTCCTTGTCAACCGTAGGGTATTCCATGCGGAGTACCTCCTTCAACCGTGACCAGCGTATTGATGGTGGGGCCGAATGTATTCGCCAATATGTCTCAAGTGCTGCTCCCCTAAGCAGCATTGGCAAGTATCCTGCGAGCGCCGTGCGGTCTCCTGCTAGCATCTGCTCAATCAGCGACTCCACCCGACTAATGAAGACTTCCACCGTTATAGTATTGGGTTCCCCACTGAAATGCAGATTCCATCCCTGGATGATGCTGGGGATCTGTGTCGGCTTCAGCCGATACATATCGTGTGGATGGAGGCGTTGGTCCAGCGGAATCACTGGAGCCTGATTTGGTGGCCGTGCTTGACTCAATCGGGGCCGGTACACTGGAGCCAACGGATTCATTGCCGCACCTGGCCGGATTCGTTCGTGATCGCGCCGTGAGTCTATCCGAAAATCCCATGGATTTGGGTCCGAATCCCACATAGGAGGCGTTCTTGGCCGAGGTGGTACTGGATTCTCCTTCTGGCTTTCCAGCGAGGCTACCCGGGTGGACAGGTCCTGCATGAGCGCCATTAAGTCTTGTAAAACTGTCGCCTCCACAGCCACAGTGGGTCTCGCCTCTTCCGCAGGCGGCACTACTTCAGCTCGGCCCATTAAGTCAGGCTCATCAGCCGCTGTTGGAACCTGCTCCCGCCGGTCCTTTGTTTTGGGCACCGCCCCTTGAGCAGCTGGAAGCTCTAGGTGGCTGGAAGGTCGCTCCGCTGAGGTGGCTGGTTGTCAGCATAGAGGACAAGTCCGGCTGACTAGTAAATGCTGGGTCACGCAGACTTCATGGAACTCATGTCCGCACGCCAACGTTTGTACGGACGTTCCATCATTTCGTGCTTGCTGGCAAATGACACACAATGCCGTGGGCCCTGCTTCCGAATGCAACCTGCGCTTGTCTGGCGTGCGTTTGGTCGACATCCTAACAATGTTGACGCTAATAATAATAGAATAGTAAAAATGCTATAAAAGATATTTAAATATTATTAAGACAAGACACAAAAAGCGGCCGAAAGTGGCGAACTATACACAATCCTTTCAAAAACAAAAACCAAAGGTATGAAAAAAAAATTTACGTTATCAAAAAAAGTATAACTGGTCTTTCCTTTCCGTCCTTCCTCCCAAGTATGGCCACCAATGGCACAATCCTTTTCTAGCGTTTCAGGGACACTCTCTTGTGGCACCATGAAAATCAGGGTTCAGAAGTGATCCCTCATCCGCAAATTTTCTCAAGTTACAACTTGTCAGCCCAGGGTCGGATTCTAATCCACAAGCAGCGCGTGTCTTGTCATGGATAGTCATGGATTAGCTAATCAGCCAATCACATGAAATCAAAATCCATGTAATTTAAGACACCTAGGCACCGCTGGTTTGGGAAGCGGATCAGAATCCTCCGCAAAAAGTTGTTGGGATAATAACTTCCGAACACAAATAGGGACTCTAATATCATTTGCCCTTACTAGTTATACAATGGTGGTAAACCACCAAAGTATAAATCAAAAGCAGGACCAAACGATATTGATGTCCAAAGACAATACACGTCCGGCAGTTATTACTTGCTGGGGCACGATCAGTGCAATTACCCTCGGGAGCTATCTACCCGCCAATAATACAAACACCTTGTGGGGACACCTAGAGACGATGGACTGTCTCGTGCTCACGACTGATGATACAGTCGGGCATTTCGGGCCCCACGTTGGGTGCCATTTATAGTGAAATAAGGTTGTTCAAGAAGTCCGTGAAGGACTGCAGCGATGGTCTGCTGCCTCGGCAGAGGAAGTTGTCGGTTTCTGCCGAGAATGCCCTCGTGTGGAGACGCGTGAATGCGCTGGCAGGCTAGCATTGCGGTGTCGTGGGGCGGGTTCGTTTCCCCAGCACGAGGACCCACTACAAAGAAAATTTCGCATTCACGAATTTAATCGATAGCTCAAAAGGCGACTGAAGTCGCAAGAATTGTAGATAACCTCACCGAGGGAGATGTGACTTGTTACGAGAACAAGTGAAACCTGAAAAGAAAGGCGAACTTGGGGTGACCTCGTCGTTACCCAACGAAGTTCATGGCCCACAAATGAAAGAGGGGCAACCGGGTGGTGGTGGAGCTCCTTCATACCCACCCAACCGGAATAAATCCACAGATAGCTTGTTGAAGTGGCCAGGTATTCCTCTTCTGAGTGGAAAACTCATACAACTTGAATTGTATGAACCTTCCCATCAGAAGGGGAGTACCCCGATGACCAATGTATGTCATAGAATTATACAATTGAATTGCATAAATCTATGCCATAAAAAGGCACTCTGCTTGGGCCACTCAACCCAAAACGTCACCTGAAACAGAAAAAGGAACTAGTTTGTACCCGGTGGCTGGCTCATGTTTTGAGGTGGAAGCCTGCCACCGTACCGGGTCCTATACCCGGTTCAAAAGAAGCGGAATGAAAAGACCCAGTTGTAAAGTTTAGGAATTCATTTATTCAACTATTTGCGACCAACAGATCACATTCTCCCTTCTAAAGCAGTCGAACCTAATATAAATTCAAAGATAATGGAATTTTGGTAAGTCAAATCTAAATTTTCCCTCCTCGTAACAATACCCTTAGATTTTTTTTATAATGTCGTTTCATATGCGTTTATTATCTTCACGCTTCACGCTCCACACTCAAACACACTTTCCCAACAGTTTACATATTTTTACATTAATAGCTAATGTCATTTTATTTTTAACTACTATGAAAAAGATACAGTTTAAAAATTTAAAAAACCATATTATTCTTTCTTGTGTCCCTGCATCCTAAGCGTATTTTTAACCGATCAGGTCAAATATCGAATATATTTTAAATGCGTTTATAACGTTCAATATTTATTTTCTTATGTCCTATTAAAAGTTTACAAAGTATTTCGACTATTTCCTTTAGAAGAGTGTATTGAAAAGGAGGGAGAGAAAATGAATCTAATAAATGGAGTCTTTAATGCGACTGTATTTTTGCTGCAGTCATTTAACGGTATGTTTGCACCGGATAATGAGTGGGAACTTGATCTTTTAACTTGATTTAACGATTATTTGCAAAAAAAAAATCTCAAATCTATTTTCAATACAACCACGCAAACTAGTAAATATCGTTTAACATTACAATTTAAGCTATTTTCTGACTTACCGCTACATTCAGAAATCATTCAAGAAAATATTTTTTTTTTCGGTCGCCAAATCGCAGTCATATGAGAAATATTTCTATCCAACGAAACCGCACTAAATTACTCTTTGCGGCAATAAAAAAGAAAAGAACAAATTTACGTCATATCTAACCAGCAACTGAACGATCTCCTTCAATGTCGATAAACACTCTAAGACGTGACACATGTTTTGGAGTAGTGTTAAATGGAAATGGTTGACCTGAGCCTCTGCTTCATTTTGAGCGCTTGTTTCAAAGGATTTAATTGAAGTTGTTCTTGAATTCGCTGCAGGGACCTCCAACTTCTTCGCTTTTAGTCCTGCCAAATGAAATGTCGTTGGCAAAAAGTGATTGTAGCGCAGGTTCGAGCAAGGATGATTTTTATAGAAAAAGTAGGAACTCAAGTTTCTTTGCTGGTTTCTTTTTGATTTCTATATAATTTAGCATTTAGCTCCTTCCATCCTCTCGTGCCGTGGTAGACCAACAGAAACACAAATAAAATTTGAATGTATAATTATCGATTCACTGCCTGAGAGTTAACGTTTACCAATTTGGAATATACTCGTAAATGTTCGCAATCCGTGGTCTTAACGCCACTAAGTTTCAGTTCAAAATAGATCTATTCGGGCACCGTCACACATACGTAAGTACACACTTCCGAATTGACGACAGTCAACATTTACACACACTTGCGTGGACGCATTCGGGAAACGTTGGTCGTTTCTGTGACTTGAAACCGTACAATTCACCGCACTGCAGTTGCCTTTATGAAACCTCAACATTAATTCGTTCGTAAGAAAAAATATTCACTAAGACGCGATGTTAATCCACATCACACATCACCGAATCAAATGCCCACAAAATGTATCGAATTGCAAAAGCGTTCCATCGAACAAATTCCGCCAATTCGTCAGTGATTCTTCACGATCTCCCGTCCAAACACATGCAATTTTCTTTGGGACAACTATTCCGCAGCGGAATGGTAATGCATTGGAGTTAAAAAGGGTGAATGGGCGGAAATGGTTTTCAATTTATACTTTTGAATTTAATACCCGGTCTTTAAATGATCTTGACGAGACTTTTACCACACTTTTCACACCGCACGTATTTTCCACCGCGGTCCCGTGCCCAACCCGTCTTTCTCGCCTCGCGGCTGTAAGTCGACTCCCCTAGCCAAACAATCACCGTAATTCCCCTTGACTTTGTGAAATGCCATGTCTATAGCGGGATCGCTACTCAAACAGCGAAATTTTCCATCATAACTTCGCTTGTACGCATCATAGTCTCGCAGTCTTATGCCTCTGAGAATTTTGAGACTTAAATCAGCACTCTCATCTTTTGCAGTTATTTTGGCTTTTGTCTCCTTTGGAAGAAATGTACTTTCTAAAGATAGTGGTGTACTTGTATTTGGTAACTGATTGATATAAAAAAAATCTGGTATGAAAGGAAGATAATAGCCAGAATGAAAATAGCCAACAACGTCATTTTAGTCTTCTGTTTGTAGAAGGCTTGTAGTACATATTTTCTCGTTTCCCCCATGTTTTCCTCATGGTCGTATGTGCGTGGCGGGCAATGGTCTAGCTGGAAATTTTGAAACTTTATTGTTTGGCACCGCTCGTCGCCGACATTTAGCAAAATTTATCGTAGGTACACAAGTCACTTGTCGGTTCTTCCCCGATGGTGATAATGCACACTCGTTTCGGTTGTTTTTAAAATTTACGTCGTCTTTTGTAGATTCGATTACGTTATCAATTGAAAGCAATTTTCGTTTATAATGATTAGGCGTAATTAAGTGGAAAAAAAATCGGAAGAGTTAGACAGGCACACGTTAATTACCGACAAACAAAACAATTTTTAATTAATATTATGGTTGGAATCGGTAAAATTTGACAAATTTTAAGGGGTTTAAATGATACAATGATTTTATCGTTCATATAATTTAAGGGGTTAACCGTTTCGTTCTAAGCATTTGTATACCGCGTTACACCGCAATTCGTTAAATTATATTCAAAAGATATTGTAATGAAATCACTACACATTAAAATATTAAACAGTTTTAGAACTTTGTTTCCCGGGAGTTAAGTACAAAAGAAATTTTCTTGACGTATTTTTCATGCAAAAACAGAGCGAGTGTTGCGATGGGGAAGGTGACTGAATGGTGACTCCTTGTTAAATTGAGTTTGTGCTGTGTGCCTGTGGTAGCGCTGGCTTTTAGAGCTACAGCTTCTCGGTTATTACAGTATCCTAAATTCACTTATCCCGGGCTAAGTACCAAGGGATAGAATAAGCTCGGGCGCACGCCTTGAGCCAGTGAATGGAGAAATACTTCTCGATTTTCTTGTGTCTTTAATATTCTTTTATACTATAATCATGCTGACTTTATTGCTTACCAACTAAAATAATGAAGACAATTTACCATTTAGAAAAGATCAAAGTTCAACAACAAAACCAGTTTACCGTATTTAGTGCCATCTCTCTGTGACTGGTGCAACCACAAAGCTAAAGCTTTCGCTCAATTTGCAATGCATGTAACCAATTCGTTCCGCTGGGCGGTACGTTCGATTGCGAAGTCTTGTGTGTATATGTTTGACACTTAATACGAGTATGGATACACATCCACTTCTGCTAATCCATGATACGACACCGCGCCCATAGATGCATTGATTACAATACGTAGCGTTTCGTATATGTATGTTGTCATTTACAGTACACAGAGAGGAACGACGGAACACGAACCGAGCAATATTTGGACTGCGGTTCCCGTAACATTGCCTCCCCGCTGAAAAGAAAAGTTAACAACTGGCTTGAAGAGCCTTGTCGTGAAAGATATTCATTTTTGCTTCATTGTTTTAATTGGTCAACTTGGAATGTTGATTTAAAAATTACTACTTTAAACGATTTCAATCGAAATTACTTTTTTTTTTGCTTATCGTTTCATAAAAAGTTATGACATGCTCCTTTGAATATTAATTTCTTGTCGCAATATTTGTTTTTCCTTATTGAATCATAATGACTTGTAGTTCTTTCATAATTTTTGTTTTGAGTTACTTTGCTTTGAATATTTTTACTAATCGTTCGCTAAGACTTATTAGGCATTTTAATTTGATTTTGTTTTGCTGCATCTCCATACTAGAAGATGAATTATAATTAATTACACATTTATACACTTTTTCGCTTATTGGTCTTTTACAATATATATTTTTTTGCTTTACTTTAATACTTCTGCGTTGCTGTAATTTATGTAACATATAATTTCTCTTGGTTTTCTCTTTATTTCCTTGTTTTGCTTCACTTACACATTATAATATTGATGCAAATGAAGAAATAATCCATTTTTTGTTGAACTAGTTTAACAATTATATACAGTTTCGCTTATTTGTCTTCTACAATATGTTTTTTTTTATTTTGAGCTCATTGATTTTTATCATTTTACATGAAAAGCTTTCTGTTAAAACTTTTGTGAATTTTTTTTTTTTGTTTTTGGTGCTTATGTATCTATTTCTTATTGTGTGTTATTACGTTCTATTCCTTTTATTGTTACATTCATTCGGTTTTGTTTTTCAAGATTTGAACTGTATTATGTATATAGTTCGTTTGGTATTGCGTTACACCAATTTTTGGTCGTTTCTCGTTTTCAGACTTTAGTTTTATCGATGGTTGGTAGCAACAATAATGTTTACAAAACATAAATAAAAAAGAGTTTTTGTTTTTTTTTACTTTAGTCTACTAAATTTTTTCTTTCGCATTTGTTAAGGCTTTCTATGATTTTCAATTTGAAGGAAAAAATCCTTCATTTGTTTCATTTTTCTTCATAATTAAATTTCCATAGGCTACTCGTATAACCAAAAGCTTGCTAAATAAGTTTTTGGTTATCTACTTTGCAATTAAAATGTTAATACGTTAGTAGAGAAATTTTGTTAGTACGAGTATATGAAGATTTAGATGCTCGTTTGTGTTGGGAACAACCCACTTAAATTGTCCATGGGGACGTAAGATCGATACGATCGTTTTTGTTCGGGAATTATTAGCTTTGCAAGGGAATAGCTTGCGAGCTGTTGTTGTTGTTTCATTGCTAAAGCTTTAATTGTTTTTATGTAGTATGAGGTAATGAGTGTGGGACCTAAGTTTTTCTCTTAATGTGGATCGTTAATGTTGTTAGTGGGAAACAAAGATTGATAATTTACATGAAGGTGCTTAATGAGATTTGAAGATAAGATGATAAGGAGAATAGCTTTGTCTCTGCAATTACGAATGAGCAAATTGTAGGTTTTTTTTTTGTTTTCGTAGCTTTTACATGCGCCAATTGCTCGGAATTCTATGCTATGTACATTATGCATGCTAATTTGTGGTTGGCGGTTAATCGTAATGAAGATGATTTGTTTCTATTATGTTAGCTTTATGTAGTTTGTAGTGGGCAGGGCTTGCTGTGGGATTATGTAGCTTTTAAGGTATATGCCTTTAATCGTTATTTGATTGGTTCATTGTCTCTTGCAACTCCTGTATTTATATGAGATAGTAAAAGGGAACTTTACTTGAATTATACCACTCTTTCTTTTAATTATGTGTAAATAGCTGCAGATTATTGATAAATCGAAGACTACGTATTATTTAGAAGTTTTTTATTAAATATAGAAACGTTGGGTATGTTATAATAAATGTTATTGAGGAAATAAAATTTGAAGGAAAGATCTTAAGCTTGAAAGTTATGATATAAACTTTGAATGATTTCAGCAAACTGTTAAGTTAAAAACATCTTGCGAGAAGGAGTAAAACAAAACTATCACTACATGTTGGGCATAGGAGCATATAGTTTCGGCCTTCATTTAAGACCCTATATGTTCCATTGAATTTCTCCCTAGTGAGTATATGTTCGGTTTAGCGTAACGCTGTCCCCGACTTGGCTGGAGGACAGTACAGTGCCATACGAGGTCACTTCATTAGTCGTTGGTTAAAATTGTAGTTCTCGATCTGGAGGATACGTGTGAATTGGAAGGGTGGGAAATGGGTGGGTTGTTAAGCAGAAATATTACATTAAAAACATCTTGCGAGAATGAGTCAAAACAAAACTATCACTATATGTTGGGCAAAGGAGCATATAGTTTCGGCCTTCATTTAAGATTTTATATGTTCCGTCGAACTTCTCCCTAGTGAGTATATGTTCGGTTTGGCGTAACGCTGTACCCGACTTTGCTGAGGGACAGTACAGTGCCATGCGAGGTCACTTCATTAGCCGTTCGTTCAAATTGTTGATATCTATCTCGAGGATACGTGTAATATGTAAAGGTGGGAAACGGGTGGGTTTTACTTTTTTTGCTTTAACCACAGGGGCTTAAATGGTGTGTTATTTAGTAGTTCGCAGTTAGAATGTATTTATTGAGCAGGGAAACGTAGTGACTAGTGAAAGCGTGTCTGCAAACCATTTTAGTTCAACAGCACAGAGGCTCCGATTAGTTGGTATATTGTCTTAATATTAATGAATGTAGCGTGTCTGCCGACTGGTGAAGTCGGGCAGCTCAGAGGCTTTTGTTTATTTCTATAGTGACTTACAACTAAAAATAGCGTGTCCGCTGACAGCTACGGCTCACGGCTCAGAGGCTATTGTCGGTTTCCTTACCGACTTGTAGTTAAAATTAGCGTGTCCACCGACAGCTTCGGTTGATGGCTCAGAGGCTATTATGAGTTTCTGTTGTGCCTTATAACTAAAGATAGCGTTTTCGTGGACAACTAGGGTCCACGGCTCAGAGGCCATTGTCGGTTTTCATACCGACTTGTTGTTAAAAATACCGTGTCCACCGACAGCTTCGGTCGACGGCTCAGAGACTATCTGTTTTTACTTAGACTAAAGGCTGAGTGGCTACCGACAAGTTTTGTTTTGACTTATTTTGTTTTCTATTTATTTATAAAAGCTTGCCGGGATTTATCGGCTTGACTGCCACTAGTTTCCTATTTATTACTGCTAATACTATGAAATTGCAAATTGAGTGCTGAATTCATATTTTGTCATCCGTAGGGGAGAAAAAATGGGAATTGAAAGAGATAATTAGTTTAAGGGTAAATTTGTTTGTATTGATTTGGCCTATATTGTATTGGGTTATAATAATCAAGTCGTTTATTTCACAGTTCCTACACTTGGATTTGTTCAATAAAACTTGAAATTATTTTTGTTTCTTGTTAAGCATTTGCATTGAAAAATTGTCTTTTGTATCTAAATTTTATATTCATTTCATGCGGTTGGTTTATTTATTTGCACTTTGATTTAACTGCATTAAAATTTATTTTTCAAACGTCTATTCATTAATTTCATCTTCATTGAAGGGACTCAAGAAATTATTCGAATGCTAGATCAATTTTAAAGATAAGACTTAAATATTCATGTAGGTGCGCGTTATTGTTATTAGTATTGTTTCAGTTGTTTGAGCGATAAGAGATGTTATGTTGATATAACGATGGACACGAGTTTGTTTACTCGTTATTTATGTTTTCATTATGCTTGCTTGTGGTTGATGTTTACTTGTACTGTTGATTGTTTTGCATGTAAGTCAACTGGAACATTATTTCTGCGATAAGTTGTACGTTAAATTAAGTTTGAATCGTTTGAAAGTTTATTTGATTGATTTTAAAATAGACTAGATTAGATTTTGGAATATTGTGGAATTTCTCTGCATAAAATATTGGATATGAATATTATATGCTTGTTATTTAGATGATCAATAAGATTGAATTTTTAAATTTGACAAAACTGATCTAGTTTCATTGACAATGAAAGTAGCAATGATAACATACAGGAATTGAGTGTTTTCGGATATCGGCTGGGAGGAAAGACTTACATCCCATTTAATTTTACTACACAATGCGCTACATTCTGGTGTTTGCAAAACCGATATCCGACCGGCTGCGCCAATTTGTTGCACAATACCAGCATACCCTATGTATACTGGCACGCACTGGGAACTTTATTTGATGGTTAACTTATATACAAAGGCTCCCGGCCGCAGACAGGGATCTCGCTGTCATACCAATGACATGCTACTGGTTAATGCAATATTTTAAAACTGAATTTTTCTATGGTGATTAATTTATTAAAGAACTCGTTAATGAGGTTTTATACCGGCATATGGATGAATTGAGAGCATTAATTGAGCAGTTAAATTTCTACGATTGATATTTACTTTAATTATTTTTGTTAGCAGAGAAAAACAAACCAATTTAATTAAAACTTTAACTGTTGCTCGGCCTGACGCCTTGAGCACGCAGTTATATTAACGAATCGATTGATTATAATTCAACTGCTAGCCCCGGGCACAAAGCCTTGGGACGCTAATACTCGGACTGATGCCTTGAGTACGCAGTCAGATTGATAAATCAATCAATTACTAGTTCAAATGCAGGCCCCGGGCATAACTGCCTTGGGGCGCTGATACTCAGGTGGATGCCTTGAGTACGCAGTTGAATGTATCCTAAATTCACTTATCCCGGGCTAAGTGCCTTGGGATAGAATAAGCTCGGGCGCACGCCTTGAGCCAGTGAATGGAGAAATACTTCTCGATTTTCTTGTGTCTTTAATATTCTTTTATACTATAACCATGCTGACTTTATTGCTTACGAACTAAAATAATGAAGACAATTTACCATTTAGAAAAGATCAAAGTTCAACAACAAAACCAGTTTAACGTATTTAGTGCCATCTCTCTGTGACTGGTGCAACCACAAAGCTAAAGCTTTCGCTCGATTTGCAATGCATGTAACCAATTCGTTCCGCTGGGCGGTACGTTCGATTGCAAAGTCTTGTGTGTATATGTTTGATACTTAATACGAGTATGGATACACACCCACTTCTGCTTATCCATGATACGACACCGCGCCCACAAATGCATTGATTACAATTCGCAGCTTTTCATATATGTTGTCATTTACAGCACACAGAGAGGAACGACAGAACACGAACCGAGCAATATTTGGACTGCGGTTCCCGCAACACTCGCCCCAGTGTCAATCAAGCCCACCAATCGATTTTGCAGGATCTGTACCGACGCGTATGGGTGAACGTCATCCGTCAATGATTCGTCTGATTAGATTGCACGCAACGTCTTTCTCGACAGCCTTACCCTTCTCCAGAAGCCGCACATCCGACGCGTGGCTCGCTTCCACCTAGAAGAAGTGGTGAGAACCACCTCCCCATTGAGGATGCGCTGACAAGTAGCTAGATAGTCCCGCAGTCTAACATGCAAGGGCTTAGCATGCCCGGGGCGCTCGCTTCATAACCATTGCCCTCAAGATTTGGCTCGGTAGGGCATGACGTTGGCTCCGGAACTTCAGGAGAACTGTGTTTGGCGGTATGTACTAGCAAGGTTGGGGTCTTATCCGGAGCTTGGTCATCTGTAGCAACGAGCTCAGTGTCTTTTCGTATGAGTTTTAGGAGCACGGACGGGTATCTGCGGCACTAACTGGCAAGTTTTTTGCAAATTGCAATCTGCGCAATCCGCGGCGTAAGTACCCGCATTTCCGTAGCGGTAATAGAAGATTGTTGGTTTCGTTGTGCATGCAGAGAACCAGCGTCGCAGTTGTTGGCAGTTCCAATAGAACGTAGGGCTTGCAACTACCTCTACGGAAGTTTGGTCAGTTACTAGTTTGTCTACGTGGCCAGTTGCTACTAATTCTGCAGTATGATTGCTTCATGGGAAGGTTCCGTCATGCGAGGTTATGAACGACAGGCTCCTCGCCGTTCATCTAGTCGTTCTTGTCTGTGGGCATGGAAGTGTAACGTTTGCACGTTGTATATTGGCACGTGAAGAAGGCTATTTTGAAGCTCCCACCGCATGTTCTCCCTGATGTTTTCCACCAGTTCATCCTCGGGCATAGGTGTTCCTAGAAGAGTCACTAGGCATAGTATACTGGTATAAAATTGGTCAATGTTTCATGAGGGCCTTGCTTGCGCTTCTGTATTTGTTCACGCGATTCCCGTTCAGTCAGACCATCATCAAAGTGGTTGTGAAGAGCTACTGAAAAGGAATTCCAATCTGGGCGTGCTACGGATCCTTTAAAACTCCTGTACCATTCGGCGGCATCCCCGCTGAATAAGAGATGCTCGTGTCAAAGAAAGGCCGAGAAGTTCCTCCCAGTATACTGGCTACTAGTAACTGCATTTGAGACGCTGGTGTTGCCGAATTAAAGTCGAAGAAGCTGAGTCTCCAACTCTCTATAATGCGCAGTGTCGGGTCTCGGGCTTGTGTTGGGAAGATCGCTAGGTGATTCGATCCATTGGTCAGCCCACCGTGCGGAACTGAGTCATGCGCTGTTGGTATCGGTGAGGGTGTGGTACTGAGCCGTGGTCTATACTCTGGGGCTCTGAGGTCGATTCTCGAGCTCATTCGAGGGAGGTTTCATTCCTCAACCAGTCTAGAAGTGGGCATAGCAGCATTTGGATTCAGTTCTCAGCTCAGTGGAGCTCTTGCACGACTGAAGTGCTAGCTACTCCTGAGGTCTTGGAACTCTCTCTCCATTTGTCCTTTCCTGTCGGACAGCCCTTGTAATAAGGACAGGATCGTGTCACTGCCAGTTGTGTTTGAGGGTGCTATTGGGATGTCTGCCTGTGCCCCTGAAACTGGATCTTCCCCGCTCGTTCCGAAGATTTGTCTTGGGCACTCTACTCGATTGGGCGTCTGCATAAAGGAAAGAGATTACGGTGGAAGCACTTTTCCGCAGTCCACTTGGTTGTAACGAAAAAACATATATAAAAAAAAAACTCCTAAATATAGATAAAATTTATTTATTTAATTGGTTTAAGTGGCCTATAGTCGTGAGCTAACGAGATATATTGAAAAGATAAGAGCTTTCCAGCTGCGCCGACTCTTCCATAAAGGAAATGAAAGCGAATGGTGGTCTGCCAGAAAGAGAGTGCTCCTGGTCGATTTTAAAATTTATCACAAACCCAAGCACATCACGAAAACTGTCCCTAATCTACGTTAATTGACTCGACGAGACAAGTGGTAGAGCTACCGCAACAGCTTTGTACGTGGTCCAAATTCCCGACACGTGAAAGCATTCGGGGCTCCGCAACTCCAGCATACGCCACCGAACGTTCAACAGAAACCACTCATCTGAGTAGAATCCTTTCGCAGCATAAAAGCCAGGTGGCCTTCTATTTTCTTGAAAGTCCAGGCAGATAGGAGAAACCTATCTGGCTGAAAGTTCCCATGAAGGAAATAGAAGGTCCCTACAGGTTTTACCCTGGGATGACACATCGCAGGAAATATGTCACGGAAAAAAAATAAAACAATGGAGACCGGAAGCTACAACTCACGTGAAGTGCCTGAAGGGGTGCCTAACACAACTCCGCTACTCCTGTCCGTAGAGCTCTACTACCAATGTACCTTACATCCTCCAAACCGCTAGAAGACGCAAATTTTCTTTCCCCTTTTGGATATTTCGGGCCCCACGGTAATGATTTTTTTAATCTGAATTCATACGAACGAAGTCGGAACCGACCTCTCATCGGTTCTAGTAGAAGTATGAGTCGTGCCAGCAAATGGTACCAATCAGTCAGCCAGCCAGTTCGTGCACCCGTAATCCGTTTCGCAGTGGCTGCTTGTCGGCCAGCTAGATCGGAGAGGATTTCGGTCGCAGGTCTCAAAATGGATTACGCTCAATTACGTATTTCAGCCACCATTAAGTGTCCGTTTCAAACGTGTCAAAAACACAGACATACGAAAAAGAAACCTACTTTACTTTATCCCGTATTAATTCATCCTTACAGTCAAGTACAAACATCTAATTTTAATTTCACGTTTCCCAATTTACCGACGTGGTACCGAAAAAAAACTACATTAACTCAATCCTGAAGACCTCTACGCCAAGAAAAAGGCAAGACAAACTAAGGTTTGACGGCATACCGACCATGCACTCCCACTGCCTCTGAAAAAGAAGGGCCCCCTAGAAAGAAAAGTCGTGTTGTCTGATTAGCAATTCATGTTGTTATATATTTCTTTTTTTCTGTTTAGCAATTCATTGTATTATTCATTAATGATTTCATATTACTATAATTCTAGTGGATTTAACAGTATGATTTGATCTGTTGCTATGCATTTAAAACTGCCTTACTTCTTGACATATATGGATATAAAATTAACTTTCGACTTTAATGTTGAAAACGAAAATAATCACCGAAGAAATCATGCAGTTTGAAAAATAGTAAGATAAGATAAAAAATTCGAAATTCAGAATCTATTGTAAATGGTGCTGTTATAGCTGATCTGGTTGGGATGTGATTAAATTTACGTTTAAGATAAAATTAATAAAGTCGTCGCTTAAAGAAAAAGTCATATGAATATCGGAGCTTACAATTGTTTTATAAATAATACTCCTTTATCGATTCATTAGAAAAGCCTTAACTTAAGCTGCAAGTGTATAATTTTCAGTAAATTTCTACCAATATCAATCGATATACCAAAAGCAGTATAAGAAAATCAAGTAGCCGTAAACTATTTCCTTAAAATATTTCGTTAATTTTAATATTTTTGACAACAATAAAATGATATCAGTACAAAGATTAGTTCGAACAAAAATATATGCGAATGATTAAAAAGAGATTTAAAATTAAATAGCGATAGCTATATCTATCTTGAAAGAATTTCACTTTTCTCTATAAAATCTATAAAAATACTCGTCCCAATAGTAAAATACACGTTTCTCCTTTTGCTTTGCAATCGAAATATTTTTGTAGCACTTTATTATGATACCTAGCACTGAACCAGCCGTATTTAGCATTGAGAATAAATTTTTTTTTGCGTCTCTCACGCACGCACAAGGCAAATTAATATCGTTTTCCAGCATGATATCAAATCCAAATTTTTTTTAGCCAGTTAGTTCTTCATCAGACTTAAATGATGAATCTTTTAGGGGTTAAGAGTGTGCATGGAAATTCGTTTTAGTTTTTATACCTATTTCACCCCATGTATGTTTTGAAAACTGCATTGAATAAATGCTTTGAAACTGGTGCAAACGTCTTTAAAATTCAATATTTACAATTTTGACCAATAAGAAGTAGTACGTTTGCCTACTCAAAGTCGCGTTAAAATCAGTTTTTACTATTCCGCGTGATATTTCAATGCTTCTCATATAGAATTTAAAAGAGGTTTAGCGAACATTTTTTTATAATGCAGCATACCGTGTAAGAGAAGGGGTTTTAGTTGTCTCAATTTCACAGTATATATGCGAAAATTTTAACTTATCGTCTTAATTTAAACGAAATTTTAACGTAATTTTTGTACATGCTTATTTACGTTGACAGTATATTTTCCTTGAATTGAACATTGTATGCTCAAGTTTGGACCACTCTTTTGAAATAGAGGGGGTAAAGTTGTATATGTCGACGTCGAAGTTAATGTGTACAACTGAGGCGATTTTGTGTACAAAGAATGCCATTGACTAAGCGACAAGCTATTCGATGAAACTGGTTGTGGGGAGGCTGTTAAATCTCCTTCGTTACGACGTTACCAGCATTATTTACAGCACCCTGCCGAAATTCTTGTTGCTGACCCTTTGAGATGGGTGTAGAACTAGGCACTGTGACTATTTTATAAAATCCAGTTACCAAAGGGTGAGGAAGACCGTCTACGCGACTGTTGATGTTTTGTCGATTAGCCACGTTTAATTTTTGTAATGCAACGACCTTCTTCGGTGAAAGTAACGGTTGCTTTTTGTGTAATGTTTGCGTTTGTCTCAAGCCTCCGTGTCCGCTAACTTTAACGAGGCAAAACAATATTGAATTACTGTGGAGTAGATTAATTGACACCTAATAGAACTTTTCTAAAGACAATAAAAATTGATCGGTGCGTCTTGTAGAGTAGAGTACGCGTGATAAGTATTTCGTAGTGTAGCTTCGTGGCTCGACAAGAATCCGCCTCATATGATCCCGCAAATGCTAGTCGTCAAGCACGCATACGCGGTCGTTAAGCGAAGCTAGTTAGCTGAGCTCGGTGTTGTTGTAGCTCGCTGACACTTGTGCCAGACCATCGGCACCCATGTCCTACACGGACATTTTAAAAATCATTACATTTTTCAATTTGTTTTCGAAGTTGGCGAAAAAAATGAAGGGAGACAGAGTATGATTTGGGTAATTTCTATCGGGTGGCTCCAGTTTTTGGACATTACACTAATGTAATCTAATCTTTTATTGAATAGTCCACATCATAATGGATGCTTCATAATTACCCAGAACCCAAATACAATCAGACATCTGCTAGCAACTTATATCTCAAATACATTAAAACTCGTATTTGTTTAAATACCTTCCAATAATCGCCAATTCCGCCACCCGCGCACCATTGCCGACACGGACAGGTTTCCGGACAATACACTCGGATGTTTCCTCGTTTCGTTTGCTTCCAGATTCGAGAGTGCGATTGAAATTAGAGGAGAAGAAATTCTAAATGGAGAGTAAGCAGAATTTAAACCTACATTCCCACAACAATCGATTTTCTCACGTACCATAACATTCCCCCACGATACGTTGAGCTCATCAATGTGCTTCCTGAATAGAAGATAATCCGATGCAGTTTTGATGTTCAGTGATATCCTCAGGACCAGCACCTTCATGGGAACGGATGACTAGGCAAGATTTGGGTGCACTTGGTAATTTGGATGGGCCTGTAGTTAGTGTTGGGACTGTGGTGGTAACGTTGCTAAAACTGAGTTTGAGGTTAAATCAGCAAAATTAAAGCCAACTGGAAAAACAGCGTTACCTAATATCTGCGGTGAAGCACCTACTGCTGCTGCTTCACTGCTTTATTCCCACTCCGATTGTATGGGGGCAGTTGGAATGGTTCTAATTTCCTTCGCTCATAGAGCCGCGGAAGCCACACACTCAAACACCCACTCGACATGCCTCTGTACAATTTAAATTTGCGAACCATACGCACTGTGTACGGTTATCTGCCGCCTGCACCCGTTTGACATTACCGACTTCAACTGCCATCAGCTTTGGGTGACATTCCTCAACTTAAACGGACGTAGGATGGGAATGTCATCCAAAGCCGACGTTCGCTCGAAAGCCATATGGTAGCGATGGGCATGTGTGCGAGTCGGCAGTGGCGTAGGCCGACTAATTACAGGGCAGTGTCCACGATGCCTACCCGGCATGGGGAGACTCAAGGATAAGCTGGTTGGCCATAGATGGCTTTACTTGTATCATGGTCGAAGAGGTCTGTAGTAATCGAGGAGTTATGGCTCAAAATGCTAGCGCAGCAACCACAAGAACAGAACAAGACAAAAACAAAGTGAAGTATCCGAAATTATGCATACAGAAAAAATAGTTGAGCTATATAACCATCCACTCAAAGAATAAAATTAAAAAAAAAAAAAAGAATTACCAACTTGAAGAGAGAAAAGCCATTTGTAGAAGGAAACATTTCGCATTTTTTGATGGAGATAAGTTTAAGAGAAGAAAGAAAGTTTTCTTGTTTGTTTGTGAAGAAAAAATAGCATACAGAATAGCGGTAAGAATTTTAATTGAAATCAGAATATTAAGAAGTAAACAAACGTATTGTGGGACACAGGTATCATCTATCTACTTATTACCAACTACGAGCATATGCATATTGTTATCATGAACTTGAACTTGATTGATACATTGGGAATTAGCGCAGGATTTTGATAGCGATCGTTTGAAAATCAAAAACTCGTCAGCTCGCTAGAAAACGATTAATTGAATTCTATATATGTAAATGATCTAGCCACGCCTGTCGAAATTCGGTTGAGACTCAACTTATTTTGTAGCACGTAACGTAAATGGTAGTAATCGTCATCAATGAATGATATAGAAATGAACAACAGTATGCACATGATCTTATACGAATTATAATAAAATCCAAACATCAGAAAAATGAGGAAGAAAAACATGAGCGAGAGAGAGAGAGACAATATACTTGTACATCTTGTATAATCAAAGACTTTAAAACATCCATTATTCAAAGAAATAATAATAAAACTTGCATTCTTTTACCAACAGCGAACTCGCTCTAAAAGATAAAATAAAAAAAAAAAATTAATGAATTCTAATAAAGTGGCGAGTTCCGCAAACGACCATTGAAAAGTTGTAAATTAACAAGAACAAAAAAACATTGAATTATTTTATACCGACTAAACAAATTGTGAAAGTAATATTGACAATACGGTTAAAAGAATGTACTCCTCTCTAACCTAATTTAGTAATGTTTTCAATTCGGTTTACAAAATCAACTTATTCTCCTCGAAAATGCCTTCAACGTTATTACAAGACAAATATCAATACCCAAAACAGTTTAGAAATCCGCACAAATGTATATCAAACTGATGAGTGGACAAACGTCTCACCGAAAATTCTATCTTATATTGGCTTAAACAAACATCTACAAAAAATCATCCGTTGTCCATAATACGCCAGAGAATTGTTAATTATTTTTATGGAGCCTATAGCAACTTTAGAGGAAACCCCCTGTTCAGTGTGCATGATAAAGTACAGCCAGTTGTTACAGTGGAACAGAATTTCGACAATTTGCTGGTGCCGGCTGATCATCCGAGTCGCGCCAAGTCAGATTGTTATTACGTGAATAATGTTACATCAGAATGTAACTCGCATAGCTTCAGCCAGTATATTCCCGGAGAAACAATTGCAAACGTTGAAGCAACAACAAATGCTTCAAGCACAGCAAATGCAACAAATGCAAGGGACGAATCGTTCGGGAAACTGGCTAAGCGGTAAAACGAGAATTTCACGGCTATCGATTGTGCATAGACAGGGGAGTCGAGTGGCAACTGCGAACGCGCGTGGACGCGGGGAGTGCAGCAAAATTGAATCGATTGCATTTAATCTTCTCAGCTCAATTTTAATTTGTTCATCGTGAAAAGATTGTTTTAAATAGAAAATGAAATGGAAGTGTACAAAATAAATTAATTAGCGTGAAAAGATCGTTTTAAAATAGTTAAATGAAATGAAAGTGTACAAAATAAATTAATTAGCGGGAGAAGATTGTTTTAAAATAGTTAAATGAAATGAAGTGCTTTAATTGATATGAAATTTTATTGCGGTCTGATTTGCGTTCAATTTTGGAATATTTCTGAATAAAACAAGTGTTGACCGTTGACATCAAGATTTCTTGTGACCGTTTAATATAACAGTGTGCCACTGCGGTCGATCTCTATCTTGACCCAAAATTAAACGTTTCCCTTGCTCGCCTTTTCAATTTTTGCGGGATACGGGATTGAGAGTTGAGTTACGGCGTTTTGAAGTGGATTTTACGCGTGGAAAATTGCAATTTCGAATTGTTCAAACACCAACCAGCGAAACAGTGCAATAATTTACACGGCCCTAAATTTTAACGGATTGAAAATTTGTGACTTTCCTAGCATCTCGGCTAATTAATTTTCCCGTGAACATATACTATTTAAACGAAGTTTTGGTAACAGTTTTTTCCATTTATGCGTGCATGGTGCAGCACGTTTCCTATTTCACACGCGTTTGTGCATTTTGATCGGCGCCCGAAAGAGTTTCCGTCTTTCCCACACTCGAATTTCGAAGTGTTTATGTTCCGTGTGGGTGCAAAAATAGAGCCACGTGCATCTCCGAGAGAAAGGAGATTAGAATGCTGTAACGATTGATGATAGTGTTGAATTGAAAGAGAAGATAATTTTGGCGCTTCTATTTTGGAATCGGAAAATCGCATAATTTTTTTGTTTTTTATACCATTGAAACACTTTCGGAGAAGGATATAAAAATAAATTAATGATCTAATTCGACGCTCTCTATCAAAAATTTTTTTTATATAGTGTTTAATGTGTCGAAGTAATATTTGTAAATAACGATTAAAAATAATAATGAAAATTTCAGGGGACCCCCCACCCCCCCCCCCCCCCCCCGCGCGTGTCATCGAGCGCTCGGAGAACCCTGCGGGAAAGTGTCTTTTGTTACCCTTTTGGTATATTGGTATATATATCTTTTTTTTTTTGCATGTTGAATTGTCAGAAAATTTAGAGGTTGTTTTTTTATATTTTTGAATACCTAAATCATACATGAGAGAAAGACGCGATTATTTAATTGTACATGAATATCAACAATAAACTTGAACGTAAATATCGGCAAATTATGTATGTAAAAATTTCTTTTGTTTCCTTTTGAATAATAATGATGCGTAATTGAAATCTTTTGGTCTTTCCTTCCCTAAGATTCTAACCGGGAATAGGACCCGGTACAGTGGCAGGCTTCCACATCAAAACATGAGGCAGCCACCGGGTACTTATTAATCCTTCTTCTGTTTCAGGTGACTTCGTGGGTTGAGTGGCCCAAGCAGAGTGCCTTTTTATGGCATAGAGTTATGCAATCAAATTGTATAATTCTATGACATAAATTGGTCACCGGGGTACTCCCCTTCTGATGGGAAAGTTCATGCAATTCAAGTTGTATGAGTTTTCCACTCAGAAGAGGAATACCTGGCCACTTCAACAAGATATATATATGGATTTATTCCGGTTGGGTGGGTACGAAGGGGCTCCACCATCACCCGTTTGCCCCTCTTTCATTTGTGGGCCATGAGCTTCGTCGGGTAATGACGAGGTCACCCCAAGTTCGCCTTTCTTTTCAGGTTCCCCTTGTTCTCATGACAAGCTCTAATTCCCTCTGTGTAGTTATCTACACTTTTTGCGACTTCGGTCGCCTCTCGATTTCCAGCAGTCCAATTCGTGAATGCGAAATATTTTTGTAGTGGGTCCTCGTGCTGGGGAAATGAACCCGCCCCACGACACCGCAATGCTAGCCTGCCAGCGCATTCACGCGTCTCCAGACGAGGGCATTCTCGGCAGATATTGTCATCTTCTTCTGCCGGGGCAGCAGAACATCGCTGCAGTCCTTTACGGACTTTATGAAAACACATAATTCACCACAGGTCGTCGGACTTGTGGGAGGCAAATCTTCCCACGGCACGTTCTGGCCTGAAGAGGTTGCTGATATTTTGAGCCCAGGAGAAGGTGATCGATGCTACGCAGGAGATAACAGCGGGGGATAACAGCAAAAAGGAAGAAGCTCTTTGCTGGCACTTTTCACCGTCGTAGGGCTTTGGCATGGTAGACTCCTAGCTCCTTGCCGAACACGTCCGCAATGAGATATCACGTGGGACTTAAAACTTGTAAGACTCGACACTTCACAAACTTCTTGTCTAATTTGGAAGTGTAGTGGCAGCTTGCTTCACTCTGTAAGAAATCCCGTCGGTAGATTTCGTCGCCTGCCTTCAAGCCAGAAAGATGGGATCGCAGGTTACAACGCTCCTCCCCCACCCATCTACTCTCTTCAATCCTCTCCCGAATTTGTTCTCGTAGAATTTGGAGTTTTTCGTGTGGCTCCAGAGCCACTATTGGGTCTTCCAAACATTTTAACTGCCGCAATAGCCGGTACGAGTTTCCGTGGCAGATCATGTACTGGCCGAACATGGCAAAGTACGGGGAGATACCTGTGGTGGAGTGGTATGACGAACGTAGGACACAGGTGATGGCAGAAATCCTGCGGTCCCAATCGTTCTGATCCGGTTGGACGTAGGCACGAACAGTGGCTATAAGTGTGCGGTTCAGCTGCTCGGACGCATTGGCTTGCGAGGAATAAATGCTGGTCCGATGATGCGTAATGCCATACTTGTCCATTAGATCCCGAAATCTAGCGGAGGTGAACTGAACTCAGTTGTCGGAGACCACCTTTTCCGGTACTCCAAACATATGGGAAACGTAATTTTCCAAGAAGCTGACTATCGAGCCAGTGTGCAGGTTTCGAATTGGTGCAATAATTGGGAATTTGGACAATCGCTCCAGGAACACGACAGCTCCCGTGCATCCAGAAGTTGAGCGAGGGTACGGACCGATGAAATCGATATACAGGCACTGGAACACGCGCTCCAGTAGCTCGAATTCTCCCATTGGGGGCCGAAGAACAGAATTGGGTGCTTTAATGCATTTGCACAGCTCACAGGCAGCTACGTACCCTTTTACTTGCTGCGCCATCTTATGCCAAAAGAAGTACGTCTTCAGTCGCCGAAACGTATGACCATAATCGTCGTGCGCACTCAATGGGTGGTCATGAGCCCTTTTAATCAGGTCAAAGGTCAGTTCTTCCACAGTTCCTTTTCTTGGATGGGGTCCTCGGAGGCGTGTCCCATCCACTTGTATATAAATCCCTCCATCACCCGCAGTTCTGGCAGCTGTGATAACTGGTTCACAATCGTATTCCTCAGCTGTGTGTATCCTATTGACTCGAAGGCGGGATGGTCCAAGTCGATCCAGAGGGGGCTGTCGTCCTCCTGGGCCAACTCGGCTCCTTCAGGGGTGAACATCCTTGATAATGTGTCTGGTACCACATGCTGACTTCCCTTGCGGTTTCTTGTCTTGAAGTCAAACACCTGTAATTTCAAGGCCCATCTGGCCAAATGCCCCGGGAGATCAGTCTGGCTCATCAGCCATTTCAGAGACGATTTCAAAGGGAAGTCCCTCTACATATGTTCGAAAGCGTTTCAACGCCAGCACAGCCGCCAAGCATTCTTGCTCCGCGACCGTGTAGTTTCGCTGGGCCAGGCTCAGCTTGTGAGACATAAAGGCCATAGGCCTCTCCTCGCCATCTTGTGCAACCTGGACTAAGACTGCTCCCACCCCATGTTGACTCGTGTCACAATGGATTGAGAACGGTTTGCCAAAGTCCGGGCTGTGCAGTACGGGGGCTGTTGTCAGACTCTTCTTTAGCTCTTCGAAGGCTCGCAAGCTGGGCCCTTCCCAGACGAACTTACGTCCCTTACGCAGCATGTCGGTCGAAGGTATGGTAATGGTGGCATAGTCACGTACAAAACGCTGCTACCATCCTCATAAGTCTAGGAATCGGCGTAACTACTTGGTGGTCTTGGGTAATGGAAAAGCGTCAATCCCTTGAGTCTTGCCCAGGTCGGTCTTGATGTTGCCATGCCCAATGATGTGGCCCAAATGCTTCACCTCCGTCATCACGAACTGACTCTTTTGTATGTTGATGATCAACCCTGCCCTCCAGATGTGTAAGGCCACTTCCTGAAGCTGGTCGAGGTGTTCGTTAAAGGTCTCGGTTATAAGCAACAGATCGTCTAAGTATGCGAAAACTTGATGCCGTAAATGCGGTGGTATCACCTTATCCGCAAGGCGCGTCATTGTCTGAGGGACATTGCACAATCCGAATGGCATGGTCACAAATTGATACATTGGGCGACCTGGGACCATGAAGGCTGTTTTCTCCTTTGAGCCAGGGTCTAACGGGAGTTGCCAGAAGGCGTCCTTGAGGTCTAAGCTTGTGATGTAATGGGCTTTAGGCAATTGACTCAAGATGCCTTCAATCAACGGTAGAGGGTATGTGCCCTTGACAGTGACGGCGCTCAAACTTCTGGCATCTAAGCATAGCCGGACCTTGTTCAGCTTGACAACTAAGGTGACCGGGGAAGCCCACGCACTCTGCGATTCTTCCATCACGCCTAGTGCTAGCATTTGATCATCTTCGGCATATAACGACTTTTCCTTTGCCGGAGATATGGCAAAATGTCTCTGTTTTATGGGCTTAGCATCCCCCACATCTATTGTGTGAAATACCATGGCCGTCCTGCCAAGACCTTCCTTCTCATGCGATGGAAAAGGCGATATACACGAGTCAAGTTGCAGTTGTTGATTCACATCCAGTGCATGTCGTAATGAGCGGGAGGTTAGAGTTTCGTCAGGAACAGTGGTGACGGAATCCAGTGTTGTGCCGGAAAACTGTGCCGGGGCCAAGTTAAACTTTCGAACGAAATCCACCCGTAGGAAAAGATTCTGGGTTAATTAGGGGATAATATAAAATTCTGGAGGTTTAGTTACCCTTTTAAATGTGATATCCGGCGTAATTTTCCCCACTACGGAGTGACGAGTTCCATCTGCCGTGCTTATTCAGGTGGTGAAATGATGGATTTGGTCCACGTGAGTTGCCAGCACCTCCCCTGCAAAATCGGCTGATATGCAACTCACACTGGCTCCCGTATCGACTAAGCCTTTGAATCGCTTCTGCAGGAGGTGAACTGACGCATATGGTCGAGCGTCATCCTTCAATAATTCGTTTAAATGTATTTCGCGCAATGCCTTCCTCGACTGCCTGACCCTTCTCCAGACGCTCCGCATCTGACGCGTGGCTCGCTTCCTTTGCGGTGGGTTAGTTGTAACCATCTCCTCATTGAAGATGCGCTGGTGAGTAGCCAAATAATCCCGCAGTCTGACGTGGAAGGGCTTAACATGCCAAGGGCCCTTCGCCTCGCTACCATTCCCCTGCGCGTCCACCTCGACAACATGTGACGTCAGCTGGGGAACTTCAGGAGAACTGTGTTTGGTGGTGCGAGTCAGTAAAGTAGGGGTCGTATCTGGGGCTTGGTCGCAACTAGTGATAAGGTCGGTATTGTTTTGTTCAGGTTTCTAGGAGTGCCGACGGGTGGTCGCGGCACTCGCTGTCAGGTTTTTTCGTAAATTGCGATCCACGCAATCGGATGCATAAGTTTTCGCCTTTCCGCACCGGTAACAGAAGATCGTCGGTTCCGCTGGACATGCATAGAACCGATGCCCCGGTTGTCGGCAGTTCCAACAAACCGTCGGATTTGTAGCTGCTTTAACGAATGCTCGGTCAATCATTGCTTCGAACTCGCGCTTCAGAGGTGCTCCGCTATTCGGTACGGGTATCGGGTCGTCAATTATGTGATCCGCTGCCACTAACTCCGCGGTATTATTATTTCGTGGATTAGGCCCCGTCATGCGAGGTTGTGGACGGAAGATTCCTCGCCGCTTATCTAGCTGTTCTTGCCTACGGGCATGGAGGCGTAATCCTTGTACGGTGTGAATGGGCACATGAAGGAGACTGTTGTGAAGCTCCCAACGCATATTCTCCGTGATAATTTCCATCAGTTCATCCTCGGGCATGGGTGTTCGTAACCGAGCGTTTGATCGCAATACCTATGTGTAATACTGTTCAAATGGTTCGTGGGCACCTTGCTTGCGTTTCTTCAGTTGTTCCTGTAGCTCTTTTCAGTGAAACCCTTGAAGCTAAGGCACCAACTCTCCATGATACGATTCGTAGGGTCTCGGACAGGTGAGAATACGTTCGCGGAGTGAATCGCATCCTCGATGGGCCTGCTGTAAGGGACCGAATCGAGGACTATGGGTATCAATGGAGGTGCGGTACTGTATCGCTGTCAATAGTCGGGAGCCCTGGAATCCATTCCCGAGTTCCTTGGAGGGAGGATCCAATTATCAGCTGGTCTAGAGCGGGGCATAGCCACACTGGGATTGGGCCCCCAGCCAGACGGCATTCTTACGCGGCTGGGGGGTTGGCTAATCTGGATGTTCAGGAGTCATCTCTCAAAGTGTCCGATCCTCTCGGACATTCCTTGCATTAGAACCAGAAGTGTGTTGACGGAGTTTGTGGAAGGGGCTGTTGGAACCTCGGCCGGGACAACTGCAGCAGGATCTTCTCCGCCCACGGCTCCTGGGATGTCCAACAGGGGTTGGGGTGGTTCAACACTTTGTGGTCCCTTCGCCACTGTGTGAATGGGCACATGAAGGAGACTGTTGTGAAGCTCCCAACACATATTCTCAGTGATGATTCCCACCAGTTCTTCCTCGGGCATGGATGTTCGTAACCGAGTACTTAATCGCAATACCAATATGCAATACTGTTTGAATGGTTCATGGGCGCCTTGCCTGCGTTTCTTCAGTTGTTCCCGTAGCTCTCTTTCAGTGAAGCCGTCGTCAAGGCGGTTGCGGAAGGCTGTACAGGAAGAATCCCAATCGGGGCGTGGCATCGATTCTATGAAACTCCAGTACCACTCGGCAGCATATCCGCTGAACAGAAAGTGTGCGTGCCGGAGGAAAGCTGAGAAGTCGTCGTGGTCCCTTCGCTACTGTTACGCGTGTCGGGACGTGCGTTCCGAGGGGGGCGTCTACGGCTGTTTGATCTATAGGGCGTCAGCATAGTGGACAGAGCTCGGACGTCAGTAGGAGCTGTTTTTACAGGCGCGATGAAACAAGTGTCCACATTCCAACCGCACACTTGATGCGCCCTCGACCACGTCTTATTTATTTATTTATTTATTTATTTACATCAATATCAACAGAGTACATAGACATCCAGTTACTGATAAGATGCGACAGAAAAAGAAGGTAAGCAAATAAAAAATAGTATTATTATATAATTAGAAGTAAGTTAAATTCCGTAATTCACAATAAATTCAAAATTCAAGTTAAGTCGCTAATCAAGATAAACTAATTATTGGGTAATTCAAGTATATCTCTTAATATAGATTTAAAAACAAAAAATGACTCTGGCAAAGGACCAAGATGCAATTCATTATGAACACGTGGTAGGCGTACAAGCTGTGAGAAATAGTAAGCATTCGTACGTGCGAAGGAAACACTAAAAACAAGTTGGAGACGATTTGTGCGAACCGGATTAATGGGAGATATTAGATTGCAGAGATCGTCAGGAAGAAGTTTGTTGGGGAGCTTTAAAAGAAGACACTCATCAAGAAAGGACCTACGTTTCTCTAAAGATGGAAGATCTTCTTCGAAACAAACGCGTAGTTAGCGAGTTGGACCGTTTTGGATCGGGTCCAACGTTTGTGGGGTATTCGTTTCGTTGCAATGTGGGTTTATTTGACGGTGAAGTAAAGCTGTGTGTATCTCGATAACTCTTAAATGTATAACGAAAATTAGTTGTTATTGCTAAGTGGCCGATAGTGGCGAGCTAAGTAATCGGTCAAAAAAAATTTATTTGTTAAACTCTTTCCTTTCCAGCTGCGCCGACTCCTCCATAGGGAAACGAGAGTGAATGGTAGTCTGCCGAGAAAAGGGTGCTTCCGACCGATTTCATGAATTTATCCCCAAGCCCACATACATTACAAAAACTGTCTCTAAACTACGTTAATTGACTCGACGAGACAAGTGGTAGAGCTACCGTAACTGCTTCATACGCGGTCCAAACTCCCGACACGTGGAAGCATTCCGGGCTCCACAGCTCTAGCATACGCCACCGAATGTTGAACCGAAACCACTCGTCTATCACGCATAAAAAGATGAGTATAATCCTTCCGCAGCGTAAAAGCCAGGAAGCCTTCTATTTTCTTGAGAGTCCAGGCGGATAGGAGAAACCCATCTGGCTGACAGTTCCATCAAGAAAATAGAAAGCCCTTACAGGTGTTGACCTGGGACAACACATCGGAAGGATTTTGTTGCGAAAAAAAAATTAAACAAAGGAGAGCGGAAGCTACAAATCACGTGAAGTGACTGCAAGTGTGTATAACACAACTCCACTGCTCCTGTCTGTGGGGCTCGAATACCAAGGTACCTTACATCCTCCGTAAACGACCAACTCTTCAGAAGACGCGAATCTTTTATCCCCTTAGGATGTTTTGGCCCCACGTTGAGTGCCGTTTGTAATGATTTTCTTATCTGAATTGATACAAACGAAGTCGGAACCGACATCTCATCGGTTCTAGACGTGAAGTCTGAGTCGTGCCAACGAATGGTACCAATCAGTCAGCCAGTTCGTGCATCCTTAATGCATTTTGTGGTGGCTGCTTGTCGGCCAGCTAGATCGGAGAGGATTTCGGTCGCAGGTCTCAAAATGGATTATGCTCAATTACATATTTTAGCTGCCATTAAGTGCCCGTTTCAAACACGTCGAAAACACAGAGATACGGACAAGAAACCTACTTTACTTTATTCCGTATTCATTCATCCTTACAGTCAAGTACAAACATCTAATTTAAATTTCACGTTCCCAAATTCACCGACGCGGTACCAAAAAATACACTACGTTAACGCAATCCCAAAGAACTCTACGCCAAGAAAAAGGCAAGACAAACTAAGGTACCGCGTACCGCACGCGACGTGGAACCGGCCATCTGCGGATTTTCTTTGTTACTGTTTAGCAATTCATTGTATTATTCATTAATGATTTCATATTACTATAATTCTAGTGGATTTAACAGTATGATTTGATCTGTTGCTATGCATTTAAAACTGCCTTACTTCTTGACATATATGGATATAAAATTAACTTTCGACTTTAATGTTGAAAACGAAAATAATAACCGAAGAAATCACGCAGTTGGAAAAATAGTAAGATAAGATAAAAAATTCGAAATTCAGAATCTATTGTAAATGGTGCTGTTATAGCTGATCTGGTTGAGATGTGATTAAATTTACGTTTAAGATAAAATTAATAAAGTCGTCGCTTAAAGAAAAAGTCATATGAATATCGGAGCTTACAATTTTTTTATAAATAATACTCCTTTATCGATTCATTAGAAAAGGCTTAACTTAAGCTACAAGTGTATAATTTTCAGTAAATTTCTACCAATATCAATCGATATACCAAAAGCAGTATAAGAAAATCAAGTAGCCGTAAACTATTTCCTTAAAATATTTCGTTAATTTTAATATTTTTGACAACAATAAAATGATATCAGTACAAAGATTACTTCGAACAAAAAATATATGTGAATAATTAAAAAGAGATTTAAAATTAAATAGCGAAAGCTATATCTATCTTGAAAGAATTTCACTTTTCTCTATAAAAATACTCTTGTCACAATAGTAAAAAAAACGTTTCTCCTTTTGCTTTGCAATCGAAATATTTTTGTAGCACTTTATTATGATACCTAGCACTGAACCAGCCGTATTTAGCATTGAGCATAATTTTTTTTTTGTGACTCTCACGCACGAATAAGGCAAATTAATATCATTTTCCAGCATGATATCAAATCCAAATTTTTTTTTAGTCAGTTAGTTCTTCATCAGACTTAAATGATGAATCTCTTGAGGTTAAGAGTGTGCATGGATATTCGTTTTAGTTTTTATACCTATTTCACCCCATGTATGTTTTGAAAACTGCATTGAATAAATGCTTTGAAAGTGGTGTAAACGTCTTTAAAATTCAATATTTACAATTTTGACCAATAAGAAGTAGTACGTTTGCCTACTCAAAGTCGCGTTAAAATCAGTTTTTACTATTCCGCGTGATATTTTAATGCTTCTTATATAGAATTTTAAAGAGGTTTAACGAACATTTTTTTATAATGCAGCATACCGTGTAAAAGAAGGGGCTTTAGCTGTCTCAATTTCACAGTATATATGCGAAAATTTTAACTTATCGTCTTAATTTAAACGAAATTTTAACGTAATTTTTGTACATGCTCATTTACGTTGACAGTATATTTTTCTTGAATTAAACATTGTATGCTCAAGTTTGGACCACTCTTTTGAAATAGAGGGGGTAAAGTTGTATATGTTGATGTGGCTATTAATGTTGACAACTGGGGTGATTTTGAGTACAAAGAATGCGATCGACAAAGCGACAAACTATTGAATGATGAAACTAGTTGTGGGGAGGCTGTAAAATCTCCTTCGTTACGACGTTACCAGCATTATTTACAGCACCCTGCCGAAATTGTTGTTGCTGACCCTTTGAGATGGGTGTAGAACTAGGCACTATGACTATTTTATAAAATCCAGATACGAAAGGGTGAGGAAGACCGTCTACGTGACTGTTGATGCTTTGTCGATTAGCCACGTTTAATTTTTCAATTTGTTTTCGAAGTTGGCAAAAAAAATGAAGGGAGACAGAGTATGATTTGAGTAATTTCTATCGGGTGGCTCCAGTTTTTAGACATTACACTAATGTAATCTAATCTTTTATTGAATAGTCCACATCATAATGGATTGTTCATAATCACCCGGAACCCAGATACAATCAGACATCTGTAAGCAACTTTTATCTTAAATACGTTCCAATAATCGCCAATCCCGCCACCCGCACACCATTGCCGACACGGACAGGTTTCCGGACAATACACTCGGATGCTTCCTCGTTTCGTTAAAACTGAGTTTGAGGTGAAATCAACAAAATTAAAGCCAACTGGGAAAACAGCGTTACCTAATATCTCCGGTGAAGCACTTACTGCTGCTGCTACACTACTTTATTCCCACTCCGATTGTATGGGGGCAGTTGGAACGGTCCTAATTTCCTTCGCTCATAGGAGAAGAGCCGAGGAAGCCACACACTCAAATACTCACTCATCGCGCCTCTGTACAATTTGAATTAGCGAGCCACGCACACTGTTTACGGTTATCTGCTACCTGCACCCGTTTGAAATTGGTAGCGAAGGGCATGGGTGCGAGTCGGCAGTGGCGTAGGCTGACTCATTACACCACGCTGGGTGCCTTGATTTCGCTCGCCTCGTTTGTTCGGGATTCCCCGAAGGGTATCTAAACCAACCTCTCATCTTTTCAAGACGTAAACCCTTGGAACTGCGTACTGACCGCAACGCGAAACCGACCATTCGCGGATTCCTGAAACCCTACCCTCTCGGCGGCATACTCACCTCTCGCTCGCATTTCCTGCTAGAAAAGAACGAGTTTGCCCGGAAGGAAAGGCGTTTGTTTAAGTTAGCAATTCATGTTTTTATTCCATTATGATTGTATTAAACATTTGGGAAATCCTATGAAATATTGTAACAAAACAAATTAAATAGATTTTAATACATTATGTATTTATAACAATAATAAGAACACTGATGTAATCTACTTTATGTGATTTTGTGTTTTTTTTTTTTTTTTGTTTTAAATGTTTAGTAATGGTTGTATATTTATCGTCATTCTGTTTCATTTTTTTCGAATTAACCTTTATTATGATTTTTTATTTTTTACATATTTTAATTTCTTAGCATTGAAAAATGGCAATTAATATGTTTTATCATAAATTTCTACAATCTGCGCTGATACATATCATCCTATGTGTGTAATCAGTCCAATTTTGGGTTTGTTTTTTTTGTTTATTGAGTCCTATCCATTTGTTCATTCCAATTTATTTGTCTTACATTCTAGTTTTTCTCATCTCTTTCTTCTTCCTATTTGCAATTCAACTTGAAAATCTACGTATATATATATTTTTTTCTCTCTTTGAAAAGTAGTTATATATTGATCACTTGGACGTTGGTCAAAATCTTGTTCTTTGTATGGTTTCTTCAATGATTTATTTTGTCTTTAAAAGATTAGGAAAGAATAAAAAGACGTAAGAAAAAGTATATATACAAAGCAAACTAACAAAAGGTTGGTAAAAAACTTTGGTTTTATGTAAATGTACCATAATAATTGGAGTCGCTTTTCTTTTTTGTATGTAGTTTTCATTTGTTCTGCCATAATTTTAATACATAGCCTCTACGTTTTTGTATTTTTAAAACTTTGTTAAATTTGCAAAACAAACTTGAAATTGTTTATTTCACATGGCGCTCAAAAGTTTACAACAATAATTATATATATATATATATATATATATATATATATATATATATATATATATATATATATATATATATATATATATATATATATATATATTGCTAGCTGCACTAATACGCTGAAAATTGTACGTTGTAACGGTATACTTCACGTATAATATATTTAATAAAACAATAATTAATGTCTATAAGATTAAAAGGACAGCGACTCAATTAATCGTTACCATCTTACTGCATTCTACAGTTGATGAGGTATTTAGCGCAAGTGTGCGTCATTTGAGTTTCCGCCAATTGTATGGTAATTTGGATATGCAATATTTCACTCATTTCAATTTCGAATAAGGGTGTTAAATTAGTTAAACAAACCAAAGAAAATTGGTTCACAAAATCCCTCAAGATCTACTTAACCTGCCTAGGATGTACAATAGGATTTTCTTTACTATGAGTCATTATTTTATTTGGACTCAAAATTTTGAAATAAAATCAGTGATTTCTCAAGCAACTCTTATTTCCACACAGTATTTAAAAAATGTCCCTACACAACACTTTGGATATTTCCTTTCTAATCAGAAAAATAAATCAGTTATAATTTCTCGGACGACACCTGACGGACAAATCAAGTAACCCCTAGCAACTTGTTCTCTAATCGAAACATACAAGAACATTATTCTTGTCTGATAATCTCAAGGGGTTTTACTATTGCGACTTCATTGATCGGTTAAGAAACAGCGCCTTAAAGTACAAATCAAGAACCCGTGGCAAGAATTCTTTATTTAAATGGGTTCCCTGATGCGGATCTAGTCTGTTTGTTACAATCATATCAGAATCAGCGCACTAAGAATATATATTTTTTCTCCAAACTCAGTCAAGTGTTGGTTTTAGGCAAATTTTATCCTCGCTGATAAAATGTTATACTTTCCATGGGATTATTCCTTCACTAACTAATCCATAAAGTAATTACATTTTTGCATCAACGCAATACTTTCCCACATTGCCTTATGCTCTATCCTTGCGGATTTCATCAAGGCATACTCACTAAGCTTAACTGGTTTACAATGAAGATGATTCGTATTGATGAGCTTCTATGGATTGGAAATATATGCCAGGAAAAAAAAATCTACATGCTCTGGAAACCACATTCCCTCTCAAGTAAAACGGGACGCTATTACTCCTATAACCATTCTCAAAAAATAGTGCTGTTGCATGTTACATGAAGGATTTCTTTAGAACCCTTGTCCACATGTGATTATAATGGATGATACGTAACCTAATTGGAACATTCCTGGAAATGAACGACCTCTCCCAAACTTTTCTGTATATGAATCATTAAAACACTTTGCAGCAAAAGACCAACGAAACTGCTTTCCGCTGCATACACGTGGTCATGAGGAAAATGGAATTTTTGTGGGAACGCGATCGACCACTGCCAAAATTGACAGCCTTTTCGACCTTTCGCACAGCACTAATATTTTTGCTGGGGCTCTCGCTCCCCAACTCAACTGAACGAAGAAATCAAATTGAGGTTAGATACACACAGAACCTCCTGGTACCATAAATAAACTATACCTGACAAAAAGCGTTGCAAGATCGAACTTGAAAACAGTTTATTTCAATGATTTAATTTATACACCCTTCACTGAATGCTTTATACTGTTTCATAGAGCAATAATACAATAATAGCTTCCATTGAATTCAGACTTTGATGCCCACATCGAGAATTTTCTTAGTATGGCGTGTCCCTCTTGCTTTCCCCCAAGTTTTTCCCGACAAACGTCAAGTCGCGGTTCAGTGGCAGCGATTCAAGTTTTAAAGTCACTCACCACCTGTCGACGTCAGTGGCGTAGTGTATATGGATCGGCTGGTCGGATAATGTTCCAAAGGCTAGTCCTGGAAAAAGAGGTCGGTGTATGCGGTCTACAGGCTCAGGTGGTTGTGGATAATGCCAATCAGAAAATAACCAAAAAACAAGGAAACTTCTTGGAATTGGCATGTTTCAACGTAGTAAGTCTATGGCATGGTAGACTCCCAGTTCTTTTCCGGAGATGTCCGAAATGAGATAACGCGTGGGACTTAACACCTGCAAAACCAGGCACTTCACAAATTTATTATCTAATTTAGCATTGCAGTGGCGGGCCACTTCGCTTGATCTCATTGCCTGCCTTGAAACCAGAAGGGTGAGATCGCAGGTTGTAGCGCTCCTCCCTCTGTTATCTTCAGACTTCTCTGGGAGTTGGTCTCGCAGTACGCGATGTTTCGCGTGGCTTCGGAGCCACGTTTGGGTCTTCCAAGCAGCTTAACTGGCACAACAACCGGTATGATTTACCGCGGCAAATCATATACTGGCCAAACATGGCAACGTAAGGCGAGATCCCTGTGCTGGTGTCGGATGAAGAGCGCAGAGCATATATAATGGTGAATATCCTGCAGTCCCAATCTTTCTGATCCGGATGGACATAGGCACAAATAGCGGCGAGGAATGTACAATTTAGCCGCTTGAAAGCATTTGCTTGAGAAGAGTAGACTGCGGTCCGCTAGTGAGTGATACCATACTTTTCCATCAGGTCCCGAATTCTACTCGATGTGAACTAGATTCCATTACCGGAGTCAACATATTACGGTACTCCAAATAGATGGAAGACGCGTGTCTCCAAGAAGCTGATTATTGAGCCGGTATGAATGTTACGAATCGGCTCAATGATTGGGAACTTTGACAGTTGGTCCAGGACCATGACAGCTCTGATTTGACTGGAAGTTGAACGAGAAAAAGGATCGATAAGATCGATATGCAAGTGCTGGAACACCCATCGGAGGCCGAAAGATAGTATTTGACGATTTGGTGCACTTACACATCTCACACGTGGTTACACATGTTTCTATTTGTCGTGCCATTTTTGGCCAAAAGAAATAGGTTTTCATCCGCAGTAGCGTACGACCGTATTCGCCATGCGCACCCAGCGGGTGGTCATGATCACGTCAAATAAGGTCGTTGGTAAATTCTTCGGGCACCCATAACTTCCACTGTTCCCCTTCTTGTATGGGGTCTCCAGATGCAGGCCCCATCCGCTTGTTTATAAATCCCTCCATTACCCGCAGTTCTGGCAGCTGTGGTAACAGGCTCTGAACAATATGCATCAGCTGGGTGTAGCCTGCCGATTTGAAGGTGGGATGGTCCAGATCGATGAACATCCTCGTAAAGGTATCCGGTACCACATGTTTGCCTCCTTTCCGGTGGCGAATCGTAAAGTCAAACACCTGTAATTTCAACGCCCACCTCGCCAAACGGCCATGAAGGTCAGTTTGGCTCATCAGCCATTTCAGGGATGCATGATCCGTAACGATTTCGAAGGGTGTCCCTCAACATATGCCCGAAAACGTTTCACCGCGAGCACCACTACCAAGCATTCTTGCTCAGAGATAGTGGAGTTCTGCTGGGCCGGGTTCAACTAGTGGGACAAAAAATCTATAGGCATTTCCTCGTCGTGTTCCGTAACCTGGACTAAGACTACTTCCACTCCATACTGGCAAGCGTCACATTGGATTGAGAACGGTTTACTAAAGTCCGGGCTATGTAGTACGGGGGCTGCTTAGTGGTATTAGGCAGAGGAAAGCCATCAATCACTTTTGTGTTGTCCTGGTTGGTTTTGATGTTGCCATGGCCAATAATGTGGGCCAGATACTTAACCCCCGTCATTACGAACTGACTCTTCTGTATCTTGATGGTTAACCGTGCCTTCCGAATATGCAAAGCCACTCCCTGAAGCAGGCAGATGTGTTCGTCAAAGGTCTCGGTTATAAGCAATAAGTCGTCCAAGTATATGAAAATTTGGTGCCGTAAATGCGTTGAAATTATTTTATCCATAAGGTGCGTCACTGTTTGGCGAGCATTATGCAGTACAAGTGGTATGGTCACAAATTAGTGCAGTAAGTGACCTGGGACCATGAAGCTTTTCTTCTCTTCTTTGGAGCTAGAATCTAATGGGGTTTGCCAGAAAGCGTCTTTGAGGTCCAAGCTCGTAATGAAATGGACCTCAGGTAACCAACTTAGGATACCCTCAATCAACAGTGGAGGATATGCGTCCTTAACAGAGACGGAAGTCACACGTCGGGCATCTAAGCATAGTCGGACCTTATTCGGTTTAACAACTAAAGTGACCGATCAACTTCGGCATATAACGACTTTTCCTTCACCGGAGATATGGCAAAATGTCTCTGTTTGAGGGTGTCAATCAAGCCTACCAGTTCATTTTGCAGGATCTATACTGATGCGTATGGGTGAACGTCATCCTTCACTAGTTCCTCCAATTGGATTGCACGCAACGTCTTCCTCAACTGCGTCACCCTTCTCCAGAAGCTCCGCATCCGACGCGTGGCTCGCTTCCTCCTCGGAAATGTGGTGAGAACCACCTCCTCATTGAGAATGCGCTAACGAGCAGCTACATAGTCCCGCAGTCTAACATGAAAGGGCTTAACATGCCGGGTGCGCTCGCTTCATACCCATCCCCCTGAAGGCCTGGGCCGGTAGGGCATGACATTGGCTGCGGAACTATGGGAGAACTGTGTTTGGTGGAGCGAACTAGCAATTTTGGGGTCGTATCTGGAGCTTGGTTATCGGTAACAACAAGCTCAGTGTCTTTTCGTTCTTTGCGGTACTCAATGGCAAGTTTTTCTGCAAATTGCAATCTGCGTGGTCCGCGGCGTAAGCGTCTGCATTTCCGCAGACGTAAAAGAAGACCGTTGGTTCCACTTGGCATACAGAGTACCGGTGTCCTGGTTGTCGGCAGTTCCAACAGACCGTGGAACTTACAACTACCTCTACGAAAGTTTGGTCAGTTGCTAGTTTGGATTCGCAATCCAGAGGGGCTCCGCTCCTCGAGATATGTGTCGGCTCAGTGTCAGTATGATTGCTTCGTTGGCTTGGCCCTGTCATGCGAGGTTATGAACCAAAGGCTCCTCGCCGTTTATCCAGTCGTTCTTGTCTATGGGCACGGAGGTGTAAGGCTTGCAGGGTGTATATTGACACGTGAAGAAGGCCGTTTTCAAGCTTCCACCGCATGTTATCGCTGATGGCTTCCACCAGTTCATCCTCGGACAAAGGTGTTCATAGCAGAACCGTTAAGCGTAGTACGTCAGTTTCCAATTATCGCCCTATTTCCTTACTGTCCTGCTTTCCAAAGTTACTTGAACGGTTGGTTCATAATTGATTCTCAAACTCATTAGCTCCTATTATTGCTCCAGAGCAGCATGGCTTTCTCAAAGGATACTCAACTACCTCTAATTTAATGGAGTTCACAAACAGTATTGCAAGAGCTTTGGATAACTAACTGCAAGTTGATGTGATCTACGCAGATTTCTCCAAGGCCTTTGACACTGTGAATCATTTACTTCTTTGTCCTAAGCTTGAAGTTCTTGGCATCTCGAGTGCTCTTCTATCTTGGATGTCATCTTATCTATCGTGTTGCCCCGGCCAAGTAAGTCTCTCTAGACTACGTCTATTCCTTTTTATCCTTCATCTGGCGTTCCACAAGGTTCAATTCTTGGATCTCTTCTCTTTTTGTTGTGCATAAATGATCTCCCCTTTGTAATTAATTCCTCGTGCCTTTTGTATGCAGATGACTTCAAGGTTTTTCGAGCAGTCAAATCCCATTTACACTTGCAGCTCCTCCAAAATGATCTGAATGCTCTAAATAAATGGTGTACTTCAAACTATTTATGTCTTAACACTACTCCTATATCCTATATCTCCTATATATTAAATGATGCTTTGGTTTCTGAAGTGTTCAGTCATAAAGACCTTCGAGTAACTTTTGATCCAAAGCTCAAATTTGATGCACATATTTTAAATGTGATTACTAACGCGTCTAGAGTTTCCGGGCTTATCCTTAGACATGTACATAAATTCAATAGCATCTCTTCTTCTGTCCGCCTATTTGTTTGTCCTGTTCGCCCTTTGCTTGAATAATGTTCTGTTATCTGGTCCCTCCGATTTTCCTATCTCGTGTCTTCCAAAGAAAGTTCACGCGTTTTCTTATCCTTGAGTTTAATTTGCCGTATCAGCCTTATGAAAGTCGTTTATCTTTCCTATCTCTTCCATCCCTAATATCCCGATGAACTTATTTAGACCAATGTTTTTTGTACAAACTCTGCTACCATCAAGTCCTGTTAAATATTTTTTCTGAGCTGCGTTTCCGACAAACATCTCGTTCATCTCGGATGAATTCTTATTTCGTTATGCCATATGCTAGAACTGATTTATAGTTCCATTCACCATTCTTAAGAATTGTACAAAATCATAATAACCTCGAGCTTGGTCCTTTCCCCTCTTCTTACATAGCATTTAAGAAAAAACAAAGAGACTCACTACTAGTTTAACTTTTAACTATCGACATTTTATTATTCTTTTTCATTTAAATATTGCTGTAATTGTTCTTTGCGTTCCATTTTGCTATTGATTTGTTGAGTCTGTAAGATGGAATAAATAAATAAATACTGGTATAAAATTGGTCAAATGTTTCATGAGGACCTTGCTTGCAATTCCGTATTTATTCACGCAATTTCCGTTCTGTGGGACCATCATCCAAGTGGTTACGAACAGCTGCTCAAAAGGAATTCCAATCTGGGCTTGCTACGGATCCTTTAAAACTCCAGCACCATTTAGCGGCATCCCCATTGAAAAAGAAGTGCGTGAGAAGTCTCCTCCCAGCATAACTGTATTAGAAACAGGAACCTGTCCACTGATGTTGCCGAATTAAGGCCGAGGAAGCTGAGTCACCAACTCTCTATAATGTGCCTTATTTGGTCTCAAGCTTGCGTCATGAAAATCGCGGGACAATTCGCTTCATTGGTCAGCACACCGTACCGAACTTATCCGTGCATTGTCGGTATCAGTGGGGCTCCGGTACTGAGCTGTAGTCTATACTCTGGGGCTCTGAGGTCAATTCCCGACCTCATTCAAGGGAGGTTCCAATCCTCAACCAGTCTAGAAGTGGACATTGCATTCGGTTCCCAGCTCGGTGAAGCTCTTGCGTTACTGGAGTGCTAGCTGCTCCTGGGGTCTTGGAACTGTCTCTCCATTTGTCCTATCCTGTCGGACAGCCCTTGTAATAAGGACAGGATGGTGTCATTGCTAGTTGTAACTGAGGGTGCTGTTGGGATGTCTGCCTGTGCCCCTGAAACTGGATCTTGCCTGACTACGGCTCCCTGTTTTTTCGACAATGGTTGTGTCTGGTCATTAGTCCGGGGGTCTTTCACAACTGCTCCACCTATAGGGGCTTGCGTTCCAAAGGAGTTGTCTAGGATACTCTGCTCGGTTGGGCGTCTGCTTAAAGGACAATGATTGTATGTTTGCAAGAGCTACTGGACATAAATACAATGGAACAGGTGCCCGCACTCCAATCTTACACTGGTTACACCCTCTAAGATGTCCCCGTAGCAGATCTCACAGTTGGCTGGCTGTATTATTTTAAAGCGGGTCCAGCGTTCCTACGGAGTCCACTTACTTGTCATCATTTGTCTTAAATGGTAAGGAACAAAATATGTTTATAAAAAAACTTATTTAGTTGATTTAAGTGGCCGATAGTGGTGAGCCAACGATATCTATCGAAAAAAAACTCTTTTGCGAACTCTTTCCTTTCCAGTAGCGCTGACTCTTTCTTAAAGGAAATAAAAGCGAGTGGTGGTCTGCCGAAAAGAGAGTGCTCCTGCTTGGTTTAAAAATTTATCCCAACCCCAAGCACGTTACGAAAACCATCGCTAATCTACGTTAATTGACTTGACGACAAACTTTGTACGTGGTCCAAATTCCGACGCGTTGAAGCATTCTGGGCTTCGCAATTCCAGCATAAGCCACCATCTATCACACATAAAAAGATGGGACGAATCTTTCTGTAGCATAAAAGCCAGGTAGCATTCTATTTTCCTGACAGTCCAGGCAGATGAGAGAAGCCCATCTGGCTGACAGTTGCCATCAAGAAAATAGAAGGTCCCTACAGGTTTTACCCTGGGATGACATATCGGAAGGAGTCTGTCACGGAAAGAAATAAAGCAACGGAGAGCGGAAGCTACGACTCGCGTGCAGTGACTGAAGAGATGTCTAAGATAACTCCACTGCTCCTGTTCTACTACCAAGTTACCTTACATCCTCCGTGAAAGACCAAATCGCCAGAAGACACAAATTTTCTTTCCCCTTTCGGATGTTTCAGGCCCCACGCTGGGCACCATTTGTAATGATTTAGCACGTCTCGTTCGTTCAAGATTACACTGGTTCAAATGCCCGATTTAAAACACGTTGAAGAACTTCCATTGACTCTATTCTAAATTACATATTTTCGTCCCAGAGAAAAGGAACGAAAACAACAGCTGAAAAAAATATGCGCTCCCAAATATAACCGACGTGGTGCCCGAAATACTCTCCTCGAACTCAAAACCAAAGAAATGTACTCTAATAAAACTGCAAATTCAAAATATTGCACCGCCTACTGACCGCAACATGAAACCGACCATTCGCGGATTACTGGAACCCTACCCTCTCGGCGGCTAACTAACCTCTCGCTCGCATTTCCTGCTAGAAAAGAACGAGTTTGCCCGGAAGGAAAGACGTTTGTTTAAGTTAGCAATTCATGTTTTTATTCCATTATGATTGTATTAAACATTTGGGAAATCCTATGAAATATTGTAACAAAACAAATTAAATAGATTTTCATACATTATGTATTTATAACAATAATAAGAACACTGATGTAATCTACTTTATGTGATTTTATTGTTTTTGTCCTAAGTGTTTAGTAATGGTTGTGTAGATGTCGTCATTCTGTTTCAGTTTTTTCTAATTAACCTTTATTATGACTATTCATTTTTACATATTTTAATTTCTTAGCATTGAAAAATGGCAATTAATATGTTTTATCATAAATTTCTACAATCTGCGCTGATACATATCACCCAATGTGTGTATTCAGTTCGATTTTGGTTTTGTTTTGTTTATTGAGTCCTATCCATTTGTTCATTCCAATTTATTTGTCTTACATTCTAGTTTTTCTCATCTCTTTCTTCTTCCTATTTGCAATTCAACTTGAAACTAGTTATATATTGATCACTTGAAATAGTTATATATTGATCACTTGGACGTTGGTCAAAATCTTGTTCTTTGTATGGTTTCTTCAATGATTTATTTTGTCTTTAAAAGATTAGGAAAGTATAAAAAGACGTAAGAAAAAGTATATATACAAAGCAAACTAACAAAAGGTTGGTAAAAAACTTTGGTTTTATGTAAATGTACCATAATAATTGGAGTTTTTGTATGTAATTTTCATTTGTTCTGCCATAATTTTAATACATAGCCTCTACGTTTTTGTATTTTTAAAACTTTGTGAAATTTGCAAAACAAACTTGAAATTGTTTATTTCACATGGCGCTCAAAAGTTTACAACAATAATTATATATATATATTTGCTAGCTGCACTAATACACTGAAAATTGTACGTTGTAACGGTATACTTCACGTATAATATATTTAATAAAACAATAGTTAATGTCTATACGATTAAAAGGACAGCGACTAAATTAATCGTTACCACCTTACTGCATTCTATAGTTGATGAGGTATTTAGCGCAAGTGTGCGTCATTTGAGTTTCCGCCAATTGTATGGTAATTTGGATATGCGATATTTCACTCATTTCAATTTTGAATAAGGGTGTTAAATTATTTAAACAAACCAAAGAAAATTGGTTCACAAAATTTCTCAAGATCTACTTAACCTGCCTAGGATGTACAATAGGATTTTTGAAACTAGATGCCCCAACTATAAGTTATTATTTTATTTAAATTCAAAATTTTGAAATAAAATCAATGATTTCTTAAGCAACTTTCATATCCACACAGTATTTTAAAAAATTTCCCCACACAACACGTTGGATATTTCCTTTCTAATCAGAAAAATGAATCAGTTTTAATTTCTCGGACGACACCTGACGGACAAATCAAGTAACCCTCAGCAACTTGTTCTCTAATGAAAACACACAAGAACATTATTCTTGTCTGATAATCTCAAGGGGTTTATTATTGCGATTTTATTGGTCTGTCACTAAACAATGCCTTAAAGTACAAATTAAAAAGCCGTGGCAAGAATTCTTAATTTAAATGGGTTCCCCGATGCGGATCTAGTCTGTTACAATCATATCAGAATCAGCGCACTAAGAATATATATTTTTTTCTCAAAACTCAGTCAAGTGTTGGTTTTAGGCAAATTTTATCCTCGCTGATAAAATGTTATACTTTCCATGGGATTATTCCTTCACTAACTAATTCATAAAGTAATTACGTTTTTAACATCAACTAAATACTTTCCCATATTGTTTTATGCTCTATCCTTGCGGATTTCGTCAAGGCATACTCGCTAAGCTTAACTGGTTTACAATGAAGATGATTCGTATTGATGAAATTCCAAGGATTGGAAATGTATGCCAGGCGAAAAAAAAACAAATCTACATGCTCTGGAAACCACATTCTCTCTCAAGTACAACGAAACGCTATTACTCCTATAACCATTCTCAAAAAATAGTGCTGTTGCATGTTACATGAAGGGTTTCTTTAGAACCCTTGTCCAGATGTGATTGTAATGGATGATACGTACTCTAATTGGAACATTACTCAAAATTAACGACCTCTCCCGAACTTTTCTGTAAATGAATCATCAAAGCGCTTTGCAGCAAAAGACCAACGAAACTGCCTTTCGCTGAATACACGTGGTCACGAGGAAAATGGAATTTTTGTGGGAACGCGATCGACCACTGCCAAAATTGACAGCTTTTTCGATTTCTCGCACTGCACCGAAATTTGCGCTGGAAACGAAGAAATCAAATTGAGGTTAGATACACACAGAACTTCGCGGTACCATAAATAAACTATACCTGACAAAAAGAGTTGCAAGATCGAACTCGAAAACAATTTATTTCAATGATTTAATTTATGCACTTTTCACTGAATGCTTCACATTGTTTTGTAGAGCAATAATACAATAATAGCTCCCATTGAATTCAGACTTTGATGCCCACATCGAGAATTTTCTTAGTATGGCGTGTCCCTCTTGCTTTCCCCCCAAGTTTTTCCCGACAAACGTCAAGTCGCGGTTCAGTGGCAGCGATTCAAGTTTTAAAGTCACGCACCACCTGTCGACGTCAGCGGCGCAGGGTCAGAGCATATATACTAACTAGCACCTGCAATCGAGGAGCTGTCAAAATGAAAAGAGAGGCAAATAAACGTATAAAAGATGGATTAAAGTTTATCATGTGTTGGTACAATTGCTTGCGAATTCCAGTTTTTGTTTACCATACATATGCACTTTTAGTCTAATTCTCTCTACTCTATAAGTACCGTACGAAATAAAATTTGTTCTAATTGCAGCTGCTATTTAGTAGATATACTCTGGCAGGGTATATGGATCAGCTGGTCGGCGTCAGTGGCGTAGGGTACCAAGAGCGAGGCTACCACAAAATTTATCCAAACTTTCTAAAACCATGCATAGCAAATTTTGTTTGCTCAATTGTTTTTCATTGAATTACATGTTCTTTTTTTAAATAAATGTTTAATTCTTCAAATTTTTTACTTAAATAATACGTGATTATTTAATGATACCATACGTATATAAATATATATATATATATATATATATATATATATATATATATATATATATATATATATATATATATATATATATGTATGTATATATATATATATATATGTATATATATATATACATACACAATATATATTATATATATATATATATATATATATATATATATATATATATATATATATATATATGTATATATATACATAAACAATATATTTTATATATATATATATATATATATATATATATATATATATATGTATATAGATATATATATAAATATATATATAATATATATATATATATATATATATATATATATATATATATATATATATATATATATATATATATATATTTATATATATATGCATATATATATTATCTATTTCGTCGTGGAAAAACACTACTTATGTATGAATAAATAGATATTTTTTTTATGGAAGGATTAGCTTTTTTCAAAAAACTTTGTGCAAGTACTAATGATTGCTGACGAGGAAAATTTTTACGGCTCTTTCAAAACTTTGCAATTTTTTAAATTGTAATTTTTGACTCTTCCGACCCAAAAGGTTGCCAATCCCATTTTTAAATAATTTATACAGTTATCAAATAAGTAGTTGCTCCTATCTTCATCGAAAGGTCGGGATTGATTTAAATAAAATTTTAATGTAAATCAAAAATAGTTTAATGTTTTTAGTTCATAATCAGTTTAAAAAAATTGAAGGCCTAATCATTGAAATATTTGTAACATGCACCTACGACAATAAATTTGTCTTATCTGTATCCTCACAATAAGCTTATTATCATTATGGGGAAGCCTAAACAGTAAATGCAAATAGTAAAACTTGGGTTCAACAAAATATTACAGTTCAATATTACATGTTAAAAACGGAAGGGAACTGCTTTCACTGCATACTAGTAAAGGACTTTTGCTTCCGGAGAGACCAGCTTGCACTAAGCTTCAACACCACTGCTAGTGAAGGGCGATATCTCGGCAGTGATTATCAAACCAACCCGATCCAGCCTCCTTGCAGCTGAAAGCGATGAGACCTGAAATGAGCAAAAACAAGGTATTCTTTTTAGCCCACAAAAGTTCTTATTGAACCTAGTCGCTGTTTAACTCTTTGTTTACTTTTTTAAGGACCCTGAAAAGGGCTGTTTATTGCCCATCATCCAGGATATACAGAGACACCGATTCAAAGTCCCTCCCCAAGGGTTATACTATCAGATCGAGTTCCATCCCATGAATCTAAGCAGGTCTGGAGTCCATTCAGCTGGAGGCGATGGGACCTGAAACGATTAAGAAGAAAGCAAGGTAACTTTTAGCCCTTAGAAGGGAGATTGGACTTGATAGTTGCTTTTTACTCTTTTTGTTATTTTTTCAAGGCCCTAAAATGGGCAACTTGTAGTTTTCAATCCTGTATATACAGCAAAAAAGATTTTAAGTATCTCGCCAGGATTCATGCTATTGAATCAAACTCCATCCCATGAAAGTAAACGAGCTAAAACAAAGCAAGGCATTTTTTAGCACTGAGAATGGCTGACGAATGCATTTTACTCTATCTTTTATTCATTTAAGGCCCTGAAAAAGGCCATTTATAGTTCACCATCAAGGTGATTTTTTAGCCCTGAGAAGGATCTGTTAGACTTAATGGTCAATTTTTTACCCACTGCAAATTTTTGAAGGCCCTGAGAAGGACCATTTATAGTTCGTCATCCCAGATATGCAGCGAACACATCTAGAGTCTCTTGCCCGAAGTCCACCCATTGAGTCGAATTCCATCTCATGAAACTTAGCAAGTCCAACGTCTATCCAGCTGGAGGTGATGGATCTAAAGGACTGAAACAAACAAGCAAATTTTGAAGCCTTGAATGGGGATTATTGGGTTTTAGAATTACTTAACTGTTTATAGAAATATATTGAAACTTAAAAAACTTTTGCAGCTATGATTTCAAAGCTTTTGCGGTGAAAGTCATACCATATGCACTTAAAAAATTCCCACTGAACTTGTCGTGCAACAGTAATTTAGCTGTGTATGCTGAGAGGATCTTTATTTTCTTTCTTTAGTGATCACTAAATGGAAAGATTAAATAAAATTATTGTACTAACTTTCGCACTAAGTTTGTTTACACATATCAAACAGTCACTTGGGGCCAGTAAAATAAAATAAGTGAATTATAACTTTATGCAACCAATTTGGATGATTGTCACGTGAGTTTTATTAAAATATCCGTCACCAATTTCCAATTAAACATTATTACCAATGCACTTTTCGTGGGACTGCGACACTTTACTTGAAAGCTTTTGAACTTATGTTTCCAACTTTATCACGTAATATCTCATGTTTTAAGCAATTCAGGTAAATGCAAACTATTGCTTTCGTCGGAGCAACTTTTGAGCTATGCTCAGCGAAATTTAACTGGTCAGATCGCACGGGTTTGCTTTATACCTTGTTTCCATCTACGCAAAATCACAAGATTTCATTGAGGAGATTTAAACGCGTTTCTATCTAGCTTATACCCTATTTCCATCTACATCAAATCTCAAGATTTGGACAACATATTCAAATCTACTCCGAAATCTTGTAGATTTGTCATATAAAATCAAATCCAGAAGATTTCGAAATTTAGTGGATTTGCCTGAAATCTACTTAAAATCTCATCATTACATATGGCATACCTCAAGTAATTTTTATTCAGATATTCAGTATATGCCAAACAGACAGCAAATGCAACTATCGAAGTTGCAGTCAAATTTGTAGAAGGTGGAAAGCGTTAAAAGTAAGTATATGACGCCGTAAAACCCAAAGTTGTAAACGTTAAATTTAATATGGTAGATTTTACAGTACTTTTTCCTTACGTAATAACTTATTAGACTCCATCTCTTCGGTAATGCTCTCCAACTTAAAGTAGTGGCTACTAATTGAATTTTTTTCGATATAAAGACAAAATCGTTTTTAAGTGCTTCCCCTTTTGACCATGGTAATATTTAAGCATCAACAATGCATTACGACAATTGAGAAGCACTATTGGCAACTGCATAAGTGTGCTTTCCCGTTGCCGCAATCCAAATCCATCACGTTTTATTTCAGGTGGAAGTCATATAGAGGTGAGACCACATGCAGAAGACGCAACAGATCATCATAATTATGAGAGATGGTATTCTACTGTGTTCCTGCGTGAAAAAAATGAAACTAAATGAATGATGGCTTGGATAACAATGTTTATTTTTTCCAGATCGATACACATTCATTGTAAAATTTTGCTGACATACAAAATTACTCGTAAGTAATTTTTGCCAGCTCAATCAAGTTCATCATTCTTTAACTGAATTTTGAATTGATTTTCTGTTAGCAAAAAAATGTTGAAATAGCAAGAATTTTACATTTGCGAATTATTGAAATTTCAGTTGTAGTCATTAAACTTGAGATATTGCAAACTGAAGTGTTTTATTTTATTTTCAATGGAGTGTTACATTTATTTATTTTCAAGGAATTTCATATTAATTTTATGAACATTAGCTTATATCTAACATATCGCCCTCCAAGAACCGCCAGGATCTTACAGACAGTGCTCATCGTACCAGGTAGAAGAGATAGAAGGTTGTGATGTATTAGAGACTCTCCGGGTGCTTCTTCTTCATATGTATTGATAAATGATGGTAACTATCACTGCAGTATGAACTAATCCTGACAAGCTGATGGAAACTGTCGATAATATTTGGTGGTGTCTAATTGCTCCACATTGCGTGTTTTCAAGCTCTGTTACTACTTTTCCTGCGCAGTTATGATGCTCGAAAAGGACTCTCCTGTCCCAATAATGGTTGATACATAGGTATTTCTGGCATAGTTGGCGAGTTGAAGGTCCGAATTAGCGTGTTATCTGGCTCTGGCCAGTTACGAGGATAAGACCTTCGCTTGTAGTTGGCAATCTTGAGTTAGCTTTATCAATACTGTTCCGTCAATGAGGATGTCGGTTCGTTGTCCACGGCAAAGGGTTGAAGCATGAACAGGCTGTGGGATGACGTGTTGATTGACATGAGTTGTTGGAAGATCAGTGAACTTGTACTGAAAAAAGTTTGTGGACACGTGGGTTGGTTGTGTAAATTGTAGAGCTCTCTTATCACACGATTTGGGTTGGCTTTTAGGTCAACTAGAATCGTGCTCGATAATAGATAAACTCCCGTGGTCAGTTTTGGTGCTCATAGAAGATCGCTACTGCTTGTTTCAAAGTAGACTTGATCGTTGTAATTCATTCCGATGATAGAGTTAGCTATGTTAAATGTTGCAAATAGGGTACGGTTTTGTTGAAGAGGAATCGCTGTAGCCTTAACTAGCTCAAATCTGCGGTTGTCAATGATTGGCAAGTAGCCGTAAATCTTGAAGCAGGTTGTGTTGGAGTCAGTCATCAATTTAGAGGCTGCAGAGTGTAATATCGTAAGATGAGCTGGTAGGAATGATTGTGTGTTTTGAATGGTAGATTGAAGATTGGCCAACTGAATACATTCCAGTATCTCTTCCTTGGTATTTACGGCCTTCAAAATGTTACTGTATTTGGCAGAGACTTCTTCGATGTAGTTGACCACGCGTTGGTATGTGGCTAAGAATTAAATGTTTATTTGATTTGCATCCACTTTCGAAAACCATTTTTTCGAATCATTGATCTGCTCTAGTCCCTTTCTTAGTTGATCGGAGAATCTTTGCAGTTGTCTGTTGATTTTGCTGGAGGTTGCGTTTAACGTTTTTGTGGCTTGCAGTATGATTTTGCCTTGACGGTTGATCAGGTTTTCGAACGTTTCCTGGTTTGATGACAGTGTTTGTACGTCTATGATAATTTCTTCGTTGACTTCAAAAATAGCAGTAAGCATTTGCCCGAACTTTTCTCGTTTTACTCCGCAATGTGCAAACCGTAGAACTTCGATTTTGTTTTGTGTAGCATTGATCAGTTCTGAAATATGATTAACTAGGTCTGAACAGTATACGCTTCCAGCTTGACTGCTTTGAGAACACAGAGAGTGTAGGCTTGCATTCAAGTTGTGTAGGTTGTTTTCATCAGTGGCTAAGTCAAAGAATGGAAGCTCGGTGTTCAGCTGTAATGCTCCACGAATGATATTAATTTTTCCTTTTTCTTCTATATAAAGACCACCATCCAAACATCTTATAGTGACCTCTGCCACAGTAGGAGTAGGTAAGACTCCAAGTACGAGTAGCGTGGAGAGCAGAACTGGTGTGAGGATTGGTAATATTTTTGCTGGCTTTCTTTTCTATTCTTGTACGTCAATATCTCCTGGTTTTGGTCGTTTAACAGGCACTCATTTGAACGTTTGTAGCTCATGTTTGTGGAGTTTCTGGCTCCGTATCATTGAACGGTAGTTTGCAAATTTTGACAATGGGACGTTTTTTAACACTTCCGTTCATTTCCACTTATACTGTTTGAACTAACCCGTCTTCTCCTGGTTGTGTAGCTACGACCTTTCCCAGTTGTCATTGCACTGACGGAATGTTATCAGTTTTAACTAGTACAAGTTCACCAACCTTAGGATTCTCTTGCTTCTCCAACCATTTGGACTTGTGCTACAAATGTTCCAAGTACCCTTCTGACCACCTTTTCCAAAAAGATTCTTTCGTTTGTTGCACTAATTGTCATTTTCTCAATAAAGTGCAGTTTGCTTCGCAAGGGTCATCTTTTATGACAAATAAGTTGTCTCCAGTAAGAAAATGACCTGGAGTCTATGCAGCGTCATCACTTGAATCGTCACTTATTTGCGCCAACGGCCGTAAATTCATGCAAGCTTCAATCTGGGCTAACAGTGTGTTCATTTCTTTGATGCTCAGTATCTGACTTCCAATCATCTTATATAGGTGAGATTTCATTGTCTTCACGCCGGCTCCCCACAGTCCACCAAAATGGGGGCTGCTGGGAGGGATGAACTTACACTGTATTCCGTGATTGGCAACTTCTGATGATCAAACTTGCAGTGATGCTTTGTAGAAAGCTTGTAATTATTTGTTAACTCCCAGAAAGTTTCAGCCACCATCGCTATATATTGTGTGACAAATTCTCCGCCTTGCCACAAATCGTTTGATTGCTACGATGCCAGCTCTAAGTGAACGGCTTTTGTCATCATACCGGCAAAAATGGCAATGTATGCTTTTGTAGTTTCGGAAACTCTTTCTCCACTCCATTTAATGGTTATTGGACCTGCATAATCAATTCCGATTTGAAAAAACGGTTTAGTCAGTTGAACTCTTGCGGCAGAAGATTTCCCATAAATTTAGTTCTTGGTCTGGCTGTCATTTTAAAGCATGTCATGCATTTCCGAAACACTTTCCTCACCTGTGTTTATCCTGATATAATCCAGTATTTTGATATAAATGTATTCAGAGTCAAATGACAGCCTCCGTGTAAGTTTTGTTAATAAGCTTGTCGAATCAACAACTTTGATAAACGGCCCTTGGATATGACACCAGGATGTTTCGCCGTTTCTGTAGTGTGTGTAAAATGAATGCAACCACCTACCCTTAGGATACCTGCACCGTCCATCCAAGGTGCTATTCTTTTTGTAGGGCTGCTTCTATGTACGTTCTTAGTTCTCGTTAACTCCTCAATTTTGCTCTTGAATGCGTGGGCTTGAGACATTTTTAATACACAGATTAGCTGCTTCTTGAATTTCGCTTAATAGTAACCTTCCCAAGCGTTTCAGATTGGGATTTTTCTGTTAAGTTTGTTGAACGACGAATATCTCGTAATTATTGATAGTTCTTCTTCTATATTGGCAATTAAGGATGTTATCCTTCCTTCTTCTTCCCCTTGCGTTGTTGGCTGTAGTGATGATAGCATTTGAATAAGACGCGCACTGAGCCAAGTTGGTCCTTTCCACCATAGGGTTGAGTTGAGAAATTCGTTTGGATGTAATCCTCGTGATGTAAAATCAGCTGGGTTACTATTGCTGGTCACGCAATGTCAGGTTTCAACTGAGCTGTGTTCTTGGATAATACTGAAACTTTTTGCGACGTTAACTTTCCATTTGATGGGAGGACTTTGTATCCAATGAAGAACGGTGGCCGAGTCGCACCAGCAAAATCTAGGTACGTTTGTCCAATTATATGCTTTTGTCACTTCAGTGATAAGTTCAGCTAATAATACTGCTCCGTTCAGCTCAAGTCTTGACACATTCTGTAGATTAACTGGAGAAACCTTTGATTTAGCAGTAATGAATGTCACCCTTGTTGCTGATGGAGTTATGACTCGGAGGTATACTACCGCTGCGTATGCTGTAAACGAACCATCACAGAAACCGTGAATTTCAATTTTATGAGATGGACCGAAGTCAATCCACCGTTTTATCCTCAGTGTCTTGAGGACAGGAAGCGTCATCTTACCAATGATAAAACATGGCTGGAGGCAGCAAATAGGGTCAGATAGCCGGGCAATTTCAGCTAATATAGATCACTTTGAAGTCGCTTTGTGCTCGATTGGTCTTGCAACAGTAAACGAAAACTCGCCTGTTGTTGGGTGCCACTGAATACCTAACGTTTTGATATTTGCCATAGCTTGTAATGATTTTAAGTCTACGTGCGAACGCTGAACCGATCTCTCATCGGTTCTAGACGTTAAGTCTGAGTAGTGCCAACGGATGGTACCAACAGGTCAACCAATCCGTGCACCGTAACCCATTCATGCGGTGGCTGCTTGTCGGCCAGCTAGACCGGAGAGGATTTCGGTCGCGGGTCTCCGAATGGATCACGCTCATTTACAATATTCAGCCACCAATACATGCCCGTTTTTCAAACGCGTCACAAAACAAAACCATATGGAGAGGAAACCTAGTTTACGTTACTCCGTATTTCTTCATTTACTCAGTCAAGGACAAAAATCTAATTTTTACTTCGCGTTCCCGAATTTCCGACGCGGTACCGAAAAATAGGCTACGCTAACTCAACCCGACGAATGCTACGCTAGTAAAACGGCTAAACAATAAAGGTACCGCGTACCGCGCGCGACACGATACCTTTGTTGTTTAGCCGTTTTATTAGTACCATCCGTTGGCACTACTCAGACTTAACGTCTAGAACCGATGAGAGGTCGGTTCCGCGTTCGCACGTAGACTTAAAATCATTACAAATGGCGCCCAACGTGGGGCCCATTGTAATGATTTTAAATGTCCGTGCAGGACACGGGTGCCGATGGTCTGGCACAAGTGTCAGCGAGCTATAAGCAACACCGAGCTCAGCTAACTAGCTTCGCTTAACGACCGCGTACGCGTGCTTGACGACTAGCATTTGCGGGATCATATGAAGCGGGTTCTTGTCGAGCCACGAAGCTACACTACAAAATACTTATCACGCGTACTCTACTTTACAAGACGCACCGATCAATTTTTATTGTCTTTAGAAAAGTTCTATTAGGTGTCAATTAAGCTACTCTACAGTAATTCAATATTTTTTTTTTGCCTCGTTAAAGCTACTGGACACGGAGGCTTGAGACAAACGCAAATATTACACAAAAAGCAACCGTTACTTTCACAGAAGAAGGTCGTTGCATTACAAGGGGAATGTCAAACCTAAAGATGTTAAAGTTGCTGAAGTTAACCACTCATCTCTGCCTAAAGGATGGAAACTTGACGGATGCAGTTTACTTTACACTAGTAAAACAACAAACTAAGCAGTTTCGACGGGGTGACCACCTTATCTCTTCAGGAGCAGCCACTCCTGATCATTACGGGGCTGCTCGACTGCTTATGTTTATTACAAGCTGCTTTATTCAAAGGAAGCTGTGATTCTCCACTTTCTGTTGGTATCCGTTCTAACAATGTCGGGTGATTCGCAGACCATTTCTTCAAGTGAAATCCCCCTCAGTTCAGGAGATTTTGGAGCCCTGCCTGTAGTTGCAGAAGATCACCTAAGTTGTCTGCTCTAGTCAGAACGTCATCAACGTAAAAGTCTTGAAGTAGTACTTTTGAGACTACTGGATACGAATTGATTTCATCTGCAGCAAGCTGATGTAACATTTGCATCACAAGATACGGTGCACATGCTGTTCCGTATGTGATGGTGCTTAACTGATAATGTAAAATGTGCTCATTATCATTGAAATACCATAAAATCCTTTGATCGTGCTGGTCTCGTTCATGTATTGCAATCTATCTATACATCTTCTCGATGTCGGCTGTAACTAGGTATCTATGCTACCTCCATCACATGAGAAGATGTAAGAGATTTCCTTGAATTGAGTGACCAGTGTGTAACAAATGGTTTAAGGGTTTTCCTCTCGGTTCTTGATGAGACGCGTTGAATACTACTCTTAGCTTAGTAGTACAACTGTTTTCCTTGACCATGGCATGATGTAGTTAGTAGTGTGCTGTTGTCATCTTCACTTGATTTGCTGGAACTCTTTTTATATGACCCGAGGCAATATATTCTTTCTTGAAGTCTCAATATTGCTCTTAAATTTTTGGATCACGTTTTAACTGGTGTTTCAGATGTCTAAATTGTTTGTATGCATCTGTTGCTGTTTCACCAATCTCAGATGTTGGATCTACATTGCTCTTGAATGGCAAGCTAACAGGGTATCTTCCCGTGCTGTGCCAAATTACGTTTTGCAGATAATAATTCTCGTTCTCTCTCTCTCTTCTTGTGTTAACCAAATTTTAAAAGAAATTTCTTCAGTCTCTCAAAATTGCCGTAAGGCTTCCTCTAAGCCTTGACAAGACATAGGTGCGCAAAGTGATGTTGGTTGTTTACATGGTACTGATCCAAACAAAACCCATTCAAGTTTTGTCCTTTGTGCGCATGGTTTCACCGGGTAGAAGTCCTGGTAACAAAAGCCTATCGTAGACCTCAACTCCAACCTAAATGACAATTGTATAAGGCTCATTGAACCTAGGATCTGCTAAGTCACAGATCGTCAGCTTATCGGGAATTATCAGTGGAATCTGAGTGCACGGAAGAGGAGCTGTTATTGGAGTGAGAATAAGTGGGGTGAATCTTAGTTCTTCTGGGTGACCGCCCGCAGATTGGACCAAGGCACACAGTTTCGTCTCTCCTCTTGACGTCACGTTCTCTACAGCCCCTATGCTACTGATCTTGAACTTGGAGTGGCTGCTCTGCGCTCCAGAATCTAGTAGAGCATGAAGCGTCAAACATTTTCCATCTGGAAGACCGATTATCATTTGCGTGGCTACAACTAGCACGTAGTTTTGTTGGTGTATGCACCATGTCCTTGAACAGTAGTTGATGTTCCTGGCTGCTGTTGAGTCTCCGTGGGTGATAAGTGAAGCAATGTGTTATGCTTCTTCCCACATACTTTGCAACCATGAGTGGACAAGCATTTGTTGGCTCGATGTTGTCCAAAACAGTTGAAACAAAGATTACCCTTCTTCACCACATCAAGGCGGGCTTGAATAGAAGCTTGTTTGAACACGGAACGTTCAAAAAGCTTGTATGCTGCTTTACACATTATACAGGAGGTCTTTGATTTTACTTGCATTTTATTTGCTTTGATCGGCCGTGGCTTAGGCTTTCCAGGAGACAGAGCTTCTAACATTGAAAACCGTTGCTTTAGAAACTCTAAAAATCGGTTCAGAGAAGGAATGCTACTCGAGTTCGAAATATGCCTCTGCCACTCTTTTCTTGAATCTTCCTCAAGTTTTTGGTTCATCATGTAGATTGTGGTGAATGAGAATGAATCAGCTTTCAACGGTTTAATGCTTGCTAGAATTATGTTCATCGTGTCCAGCATTCTTTGAAGTCCTATTGGATCGGTCCATGTGCAGCTCTCCATGTTCAATAAGCGCTGCATAATCTCCTGTGCAATAACACGATGATTGTCATATCTTTCGGCCAAGCAACCTCCAGGCCGATTCAAATTTCTCATCCATTATGCTTAAATGGTTTACAAAATGCTCTGGTTCACCTCAAAGAGAGTTTCTCAGATACTGTTAGCTGTGCGTTGTTGTGAACCAGAGTCTGAAACAGGTTCCGGAATGTAAACCAATCTGCATAAGTAGGGGTAGTTTGCGGGTTCTAGGCCACCTTTTTCATACAAATTTCAAATGTTGTCAAGGGTGTGTGTCTTGGGTGTATGGGTGTTCCGTTTCATTTCGTTCCCATTTAGAGTGGCATAAGTGAGTGCCTGGGATAGTAAGGTGCGAGTCTGCGATAGATGCGGGTTTCTTGGGTGGTTGCCGGGGAGGATGTGTGTTTTGGATGTCGGTATGTTCCGTTTCATTTCGTTCCTATTTAGAGTGGCATAAGTGGGTGCCTGGGATACTAAGGTGCTAGTCCGAGGTAGGTGTGGATGTCATGGATGGTTGTGGGGAGGATATGTGTCTAGGGTTTGTAGGTGTATGTATCAGATTAGTGTAGGTATAGGCGGATACTAGGGATGAGAAGGTATGGGTCTTAGGTAAATAAACATCGGAATCTTGATTAAGTAGGTAAGCGTTCCGGGTCTTAGTACCCTCTAGCGGTTAGTAGAAGTAGTCATATGTCTTTAGATGACGGGTGCGCTTTCTTAGCCTAAGTAGCCTCTAATGGTAAATGGTGAAACTAGGCATATTGATTATAGTCTAGGATAGGCCCATATTTTCAATCAATAGATTAGAGCTCTAGATTTCTCAGCGGGCATTTATATTGGGTTAATATACAAGTTTGAAATTAATGGGAGCTAGCCTTTGACGCTTTTAGCGATAGATAATTATACTATTCATGGTTGTTATTTCTCTATAGCGGAAGGATTTCTCATACATTCGTTGCTTATAGTCTTTGCATGGTTTCGTTATTTATCTTTGGTGGAAGTGTTTCTCGGGTCTTAAACGCTCCTAGTGGTTGATAGTTTTTTACCCATGACTACTTTAATGTATATGTTAGGAGGTCCATATCTAGAGTTGATACCTTGAAGTATTAGGGTTGCTGATCAATTAGGGAAGCTCTGTAGATAGGAGGCGCTCTGGGCGGTTGTTCGCTGGTTGTAGGGCTTGAGATCCTTTAGCGTGTGTCACTTATTAAAGTCGTTTGGGGCGAGTGATTAACTTGATCACGTTAGGCGTGCTGGACTTTTTTATGATGCGAGTGGCTGCGGGGTGACGGCGGGCGTTTGTATAGACGGATGACTGCGATACTGATGGATGATGGACGTGCTCGTTAGCGCGTATTCTAAGCCGTGGGAATTTACTTCATGGGCGCTTGGATAAGGAACGCGTTGCAGCGATTGGTGTCTTTGGCTAAGGATAGACGGCCGCGTGTGGAAATGGCCGATTCGCTTGATCATGTTAGCCGTGCCGGAAGATTTATGATGCGAGTAGTTGTTCGGGATGGAGGGCACTGCTATTGACGGTTGGCTTTGCATTATGGATGGGCGACGGGCTTACCTTTCGACGGGTGTTCTAAGGCGTGAGAATTTAATCTGTGAGTGCTTGCTTAAGGTGCGCGTTGCTCATCGATTGATGTATGTGGACGGTATTGTAGATGTGATGCAAGTCGCTTGTTGGAGGAAGTAATTTGAGGTGTACGTATACACCAAGGCGGATGTTGTGAGCCGTAGAAATTTGTCTCGTGAGCGTTTGGTTAAGTTTCCGCGTTTCTCATCAAAGGATGCCCGTCTTTAAGTATGGACGGCCTTTTTGGCGACTCGGAATGATTTGCGTCGCTTTTTGGAGGATCGTGATTGGGGTGCAGATTTGTTTGGCGGTGAACGCTGTAAGGCATGGAAATTGTCCTCGGGGGATGCGTGGCATGTGCAAGTGAGTTTGCTTGTTATGATTAGTGTTTTGTGTGCGTAGACTTATTTATGGATGGCAGTTTTAGGGCATCGGAATCTACAGCGTGGAACAGAAGTGGCGTGGCATACACTGCATTGCAATATGGTTTTGCTTGATGGAGGCGGATTTTTTGTTGTATTGGTCGTGGGCAGCGGGTGACGTGATGCGCAGCATTGAGACGTGTTTTCATAAATGTCCATTCAAAGATGCGCCTGTTATAGTTTGCTGATTATTATTTCGTTGATCGTTTTCAGTTTCTTTTTGCTTGGATACGTCGTTTCTTTGTTTTGTGACTCATTGCTACTGTATATTATTGCTTTTACCGGTTTCATTGTAATAGTACTTTAAGAATCGTCTTCAACGTATTTTGTTCGGTTAGACTACTATGTTGATTGTTCAAATCTATGGATGCAGGGAAAGAGATCTTAATGTTTGTTGTAATGCGTTCTTGATATTTAGTATAGTTTTAAATTTCAGTTTGCTTGTAGCAGCATTTTGTTTGTCTGCATCATCATCACTTATTTCTTAAAGCAGTTTCTATACTTCATTCTCTGATTGTACTATTATGTAGAAGTATGGCACTACATTCATTCGTTTTTTTTTCTTTACTATAGGATGCCCATTGGTTTTGTTCAAAAGTTCTAGTGATTCTTCCAAGCCGAGTTATTTTGTCAAATTAATGATCTTGTAGTGCATGAGATGGTGATAATTTTGTTCGTACATCATATGATTTGTCCCTTTTGATAAGTGCTTGGGTCTATTTTTTAGATCACTATGTTGAGATGTATGTTTTGGGTATCTATTCTAAATTTGAGATTATTTATGGATGTTGTATAGGAAAGATATTACGGTTTATGGCTTCTGGAATGCTACTTTTTTATGATCGATGTAGGAGTAGTCCTAATGAGTAGGAATATAGACGCATTTTCATTGATAAATTTTGGGTACGTACTGAAAGATAAATAATATAGAAAAAAGTGAATGCGGTAGGTCATTGACATTAGGGGTTTGTTGATATTATGGTATTATTCATTGTTCATGCCCATAACGCATGGAAAAATATTTTTTAGTCATGCTAGCATTATAGGCATGCACTAGATTGAATAAATTTTTAATATTTACTCTGAATTAGGTGCTGTTATTATGGATCTGTATTATTTAGTTTAAGTAGTTTCATGAGTGTCAGTATAATATAGAGTAAAACTATTATTTAATGCTTGTCTCATATTCTTCACAGTATGTATGATTTTTCGGCATTTCAGAATTTCTTTAGGTATATTTTCATTGAGAACTTGACGATATTCGAGTATGAGAATCTCTAATTTGTTATCTCCTTAGGAATGCTTGCATGCATGGATGATGCCATTTAGCTGATACTTTTCGGATGCATATTATCGCTTTTAGTGCCTATATGCTTGCATGAGAATTTACAAACCTCATATTTTGTGTGCTTGTATTAAGCGTAAAGTCACTTCAGCTATAGTCATATACATTTTCAATATTTGAGCATTGTAAAATACGTATTTCCTACATTTTAAATATGCTAGATTTATCATCATAGGGATTGTCGGGTATATTCAAGTATTATTTTCACATAAGTAAAATCTATTCTTGTTGAGTTTTTTCTTATCAGAATTTTTTTCTGCTGGATGCTTGGGTGAATTTTTATAGGTTTGAAGAAGATCTAATTAGTTTCCATCATAAAGGGTATGTTTTGGGTTAGCGCACTGCTACTATAGATCACTTAGGCTAATGTTTATGTAAGATAGTTCGGTATAGATAACGATGTGTGGTAGCATATGAGTTTATGGTAGGCTATTTTTAGATCGATCTCATCGCATCTTGTATAGACAAGTAGCATATGTTATGAAGTGTTCTTGATAAGGATGGTCGCGAGTCATTGTAGGATGTTAAGAGATGATCATTACTTTCAGGAGGTGTTTGTCTGCTGGTAATTTGATGAACAGATGTACACTTGAGTTGAATGAACTAATGAGGGTTTTTTTTGTCCATCGCTTGATATTTTTGAATGGTAGAATTGAGTGTTTGATATTTGGGAGTATCAGATATGCTAGGAATGTTTAGGATTTTTTTGGTTTGTTGTTTGAGGTATTTGTTTACTTGAGCAGTGATAGATTAGATGTTAAAATAAAAAGATTGTGTTTCTTTCTAATAGAAATAATTTATTGAGTAATGCTTTTTTTGTTATATATAAATAAATTTTCATACAACTTACAGGACATCTAATATATGGGTTGATATATTTATTGATTCTATAGCATATTGAAGGTTTATTCAGCTGCACTATTTCTGCTTTAGGACCATACAAATGCATAGTAAGTCCTCTCACGTCTTTTTTAATGTTTATTATACAATTTATATAGCAATTCAATATCCTCAGCATATAATTGTAGCTTATATCCCCTTCACTCTAGTGCAAACTGTTGATGTTTCAATTCGAATTTCGCTTTGGTTGCATTTTATGAGAATAGTATGTTCCTTGATGAATTACTGGTGAGAATTTCCCGATACATTCTCAAAGCGCTGGCCACCAGTTGGCTCTAATTTTGTTTGGACTATTTATACTACCCGATGCTATGAATTATTACTTTGTCGTATGTATGCGAGACTGCAGGAGTATGTACTGTTTTATTAGTTTAAAAATATTTCTTGTCTCTTGATCGTATGAATGACAAATGCATGTATCAGTGCCTGATGTCGTATTAGAGTTGGACCATTCACATATTTGATAGTGTATTCCATGTTTATTAGATACTTTCTCGCCCATATCACCATATTTAAGCATATAATTCTCGATTCGTATTCGATGTTCAGGAAAAATATCACGGTACACTTCCATGAAGTATAGGATAACCATTGTAATAGATCTTATCGCGGTGAAAGTGTATTGACCTCTGTTTTCCTAGTTTTCTTGACGTCGTTTACGATGGTTTGCTGAATTTTAAAAACCTCATAATAATCCGTAGAATTATATGTACTCTAGTGATAGAAAAAACGACGTGCTGCCGTCATGTCCTAGTTTGTACAGTGCAGCTAAGATGAGGGTCTGTTTCTCAATATTAAATTTCAGTATTTTATAGACTCAAGAGATTATACTTGATTTCAAAGCCTGTTACAATAGTTTGTAGTTTACCAAGTCTCAATTTCCAATTTCCTTATGAATAATTCCTTTAAGTGAAGTAAAACATTGTTTCTAGGGTTTTTAGTATTTTATTTCATCACATGGAAAATTAGATCGTTACATAGTACTGGTATTTCATAAAAAAGCCTAGAGTAGTTTACATTTACAAATGATGTTTGAGTTGGAGTGAAGAAGTCGTTGATATCCAGTTTAAGTACGCTTTTTTTCTCTGCATCTTGCACAATATTGGTCATAGTATTCCTTCACACAATCGGTAAGCAAATTGTTGTATTGCATGACAATGTTGAAAAAATCCATCAAGATGAAAAGCGTGAAGAGCTCGGGATGTTTAAGTATTAGTCTCTCTCCTCCAATAGGTATGTAGAAGAGTTCAAGAAGTCCAAGCTGATTTGCAGGGAACTCATCTGCTCTATCCTTGAGATCAATGAGGTATTGGCGAAGTGAAGTCCATTGACTGTTATCTAACTCCAACTGATTTTGTCCACTGCATTGGAAGATTATTTTCGCTTGAAATGTCAGCGGGTCAAATCCAAGTATTACTTTGCTTTTGTGGAAGCCTTCATCAAGATAGTATGTATAGTTCAGCAAGAGGTTTTTCTCATAGATTCGCTGTTTCTCTCGATTCTTTTTTAGTTTCTTCTCTTTCTTGTTCACTTTTCTGGCTGAAGTAGCCTTATCAGTCTGGCTGGCCTTTTCATGCTTCTGACTGACTGACGAAGTTACTGGATCTGCTCCGTTCATTTTAAATGACTGCTTCTAGTAGTAAAACTAAAGATGTATATTTGTTACACCAGCATATGTATTCACTTCTCTACATTTACGGATGGAGTGGAGGGCAAGTTCAATATGTGTTGATAATTCTATTGCATAAGTAAACATGTTTAGCCCTTGAATGCTGTAATGTTGCTTACTCTCATGATTTGAATTCAAAGATAAGAAAGTGCTATGGAGTTAAGATTTGAACCACCAAGCTAACAGGAGTAGGAGTCAGTAACAGGAAATGACACTTTGCTCCGTATTTCCTTTAGAATTTTTAGGAGTACTGCTGGGCTACAATAGATTGCTTCTAGGCTAATTAGCTGTCTTTTTATCTGTTAAACTATCTATTTAGCTGTCACTTTTGCTGATGAGCTGTCTATCTTATGTGCAATGCTGTCTTTTAAGCCGATTCCCTGTCTGTTTAGCTGATATGCTATCCTCTTGAGCTGTCTATTTAGCTGTCACTTTTGCTGATGAGCTGTCTATTATATGTATAATGCTGTCTATGCAGCTGTCTATTTAGCTGATGCCCTGTCTGTTTAGTTGTTATGCTGTCTGCCGAGCTAACCGTTTAGCTGATAAACCCGTCTATTTAGCTGGTAAGTAGTCTATGTAGCTTTCTTTTTAGCTGATGCCCTGTCTGCTTAGTTGATATGCTATCTCTTTAGCTGTCTGTATAGCTATCTTTAGTTCATAAGTTGAGCGTTTGACCCTACGTGCTATCTGCCATTCGGTAAATTCATTTGATTGTTGGTAATTATCTACCCATAAAAAAACTCTTACTTTCCATACAGTTGCAGTCAGCTTTTTTTTTTACATTTACTTTAAATGTCATATGCTCATCACGATTTACGTTAGGCCTATTGGTTACCAAGACTGCATGTTGATCATCTTCCAAGTTATTCGTAGCCATACATGGGTCAGACAAGAATCTTCACGTCTATGTTGCTCTTCTGGTGATTAGGAGCAAGCCATTGTTATTTGCTCGAGAGTTAATTGATCTTATTTCACACTGATGCATTCTTCATAAGAATGAGTCAAGTCACCATTCTTTTTTATCTGCGTCAGTTTTTCTCTTGACCTCTGTCTATCTAATCTATAGGATCCTCTTTCCACAGCAATTCGATTTCAGTTCTCTAGGTTTTCATGTCTTCATAGGATTTGCGGCCTATATGACCCTTATTGCCCACTATAATGTTCCATTGCATTGAATTTATGTTGCTACACTTATGAACTCATCCAATATGCCCAAAAATCATATGATCCCATGAATCAGCCATTTGAATCATTTTGTAAAGCACAAACTTGTTGAATAAATCTCTACTTCATGCAAACCATTGCTAGGGCCTTAACATGAATTAGTTCAGCCTGTTGCTTAGTCGATGTATTAAGGGTTTATAGTGGAACTTATTAAGTATATTGAATCATCTTGGCGTTCTCATGTATGATCAACCCTTTTAGATTATCCGGGATATGCTATGACTGGAACGATTTTTTCCCTGTCATCGAACAATTGAGTAAAATTTTGATACCTCCAACTGACCAAAAATCTGTCATTGATCCATTTTCAGAAGATGTTTGAATGGTTTGGAAGACTTGAGGCTGCATCATTACTCACAACCTGTGAAATGATTAAATATCATGGACAAATGTGTCTACATATGTACATTATAATAGCTATCAAATATCTATGTATTAGTATCATATGATTGACTGGTCTCTTAATCATGCAAAGAGGGTTATCCACAATCACCGATCAGTTGAGCCGTCTGATACGATCATGAGTTGCCTGTTCAGCAGTTGAACTTTGGTCAACTTCACACCAATATGTTTTCTCTTTCGCACCTGCTAACCCAATTGCCTGACGAACTCAAGGTAGTCTTCTCTTTCACACCTACAACTCGAGTTGATTGGTGAGCAGAAGGTGGTGAAGGGCCTTTCAGGGCTCCTACCCAGCCTGCCCCGTGGCATGCATGCATGATGATCCTCGTAGAGATGCAGAATAACCTTCTACCCAGCCTACCCCATTGCCACGCAGGCATCAATGACCGGTCATCATGCGTTATGACGCGTCATAATGCATGATGATGGGTCATCATGCCTGCGTGGCAATGGGGTAGGCTGGGTAGAAGGTTATTCTGCATCTCTACGAGGATCATCATGCATGCATGCCACGGGGCAGGCTGGGTAGGAGCCCTGAAAGGCCCTTCACCACCTTCTGCTCACCAATCAACTCGAGTTGTAGGTGTGAAAGAGAAGACTACCTTGAGTTCGTCAGGCAATTGGGTTAGCAGGTGCGAAAGAGAAAACATATTGGTGTGAAGTTGACCAAAGTTCAACTGCTGAACAGGCAACTCATGATCGTATCAGACGGCTCAACTGATCGGTGATTGTGGATAACCCTCTTTGCATGATTAAGAGACCAGTCAATCATATGATACTAATACATAGATATTTGATAGCTATTATAATGTACATATGTAGACACATTTGTCCATGATATTTAATCATTTCACAGGTTGTGAGTAATGATGCAGCCTCAAGTCTTCCAAACCATTCAAACATCTTCTGAAAATGGATCAATGACAGATTTTTGGTCAGTTGGAGGTATCAAAATTTTACTCAATTGTTCGATGACAGGGAAAAAATCGTTCCAGTCATAGCATATCCCGGATAATCTAAAAGGGTTGATCATACATGAGAACGCCAAGATGATTCAATATACTTAATAAGTTCCACTATAAACCCTTAATACATCGACTAAGCAACAGGCTGAACTAATTCATGTTAAGGCCCTAGCAATGGTTTGCATGAAGTAGAGATTTATTCAACAAGTTTGTGCTTTACAAAATGATTCAAATGGCTGATTCATGGGATCATATGATTTTTGGGCATATTGGATGAGTTCATAAGTGTAGCAACATAATTTCAATGCAATGGAACATTATAGTGGGCAATAAGGGTCATATAGGCCGCAAATCCTATGAAGACATGAAAACCTAGAGAACTGAAATCGAATTGCTGTAGAAAGAGGATCCTATAGATTAGATAGACAGAGGTCAAGAGAAAAACTGACGCAGATAAAAAAGAATGGTGACTTGACTCATTCTTATGAAGAATGCATCAGTGTGAAATAAGATCAATTAACTCTCGAGCAAATAACAATGGCTTGCTCCTAATCACCAGAAGAGCAACATAGACGTGAAGATTCTTGTCTGACCCATGTATGGCTACGAATAACTTGGAAGATGATCAACATGCAGTCTTGGTAACCAATAGGCCTAACGTAAATCGTGATGAGCATATGACATTTAAAGTAAATGTAAAAAAAAAAGCTGACTGCAACTGTATGGAAAGTAAGAGTTTTTTTATGGGTAGATAATTACCAACAATCAAATGAATTTACCGAATGGCAGATAGCACGTAGGGTCAAACGCTCAACTTATGAACTAAAGATAGCTATACAGACAGCTAAAGAGATAGCATATCAACTAAGCAGACAGGGCATCAGCTAAAAAGAAAGCTACATAGACTACTTACCAGCTAAATAGACGGGTTTATCAGCTAAACGGTTAGCTCAGCAGACAGCATAACAACTAAACAGACAGGGCATCAGCTAAATAGACAGCTGCATAGACAGCATTATACATATAATAGACAGCTCATCAGCAAAAGTGACAGCTAAATAGACAGCTCAAGAGGATAGCATATCAGCTAAACAGACAGGGAATCGGCTTAAAAGACAGCATTACACATAAGATAGACAGCTCATCAGCAAAAGTGACAGCTAAATAGATAGTTTAACAGATAAAAAGACAGCTAATTAGCCTAGAAGCAATCTATTGTAGCCCAGCAGTACTCCTAAAAATTCTAAAGGAAATACGGAGCAAAGTGTCATTTCCTGTTACTGACTCCTACTCCTGTTAGCTTGGTGGTTCAAATCTTAACTCCATAGCACTTTCTTATCTTTGAATTCAAATCATGAGAGTAAGCAACATTACAGCATTCAAGGGCTAAACATGTTTACTTATGCAATAGAATTATCAACACATATTGAACTTGCCCTCCACTCCATCCGTAAATGTAGAGAAGTGAATACATATGCTGGTGTAACAAATATACATCTTTAGTTTTACTACTAGAAGCAGTCATTTAAAATGAACGGAGCAGATCCAGTAACTTCGTCAGTCAGTCAGAAGCATGAAAAGGCCAGCCAGACTGATAAGGCTACTTCAGCCAGAAAAGTGAACAAGAAAGAGAAGAAACTAAAAAAGAATCGAGAGAAACAGCGAATCTATGAGAAAAACCTCTTGCTGAACTATACATACTATCTTGATGAAGGCTTCCACAAAAGCAAAGTAATACTTGGATTTGACCCGCTGACATTTCAAGCGAAAATAATCTTCCAATGCAGTGGACAAAATCAGTTGGAGTTAGATAACAGTCAATGGACTTCACTTCGCCAATACCTCATTGATCTCAAGGATAGAGCAGATGAGTTCCCTGCAAATCAGCTTGGACTTCTTGAACTCTTCTACATACCTATTGGAGGAGAGAGACTAATACTTAAACATCCCGAGCTCTTCACGCTTTTCATCTTGATGGATTTTTTCAACATTGTCATGCAATACAACAATTTGCTTACCGATTGTGTGAAGGAATACTATGACCAATATTGTGCAAGATGCAGAGAAAAAAAGCGTACTTAAACTGGATATCAACGACTTCTTCACTCCAACTCAAACATCATTTGTAAATATAAACTACTCTAGGCTTTTTTATGAAATACCAGTACTATGTAACGATCTAATTTTCCATGTGATGAAATAAAATACTAAAAACCCTAGAAACAATGTTTTACTTCACTTAAAGGAATTATTCATAAGGAAATTGGAAATTGAGACTTGGTAAACTACAAACTATTGTAACAGGCTTTGAAATCAAGTATAATCTCTTGAGTCTATAAAATACTGAAATTTAATATTGAGAAACAGACCCTCATCTTAGCTGCACTGTACAAACTAGGACATGACGGCAGCACGTCGTTTTTTCTATCACTAGAGTACATATAATTCTACGGATTATTATGAGGTTTTTAAAATTCAGCAAACCATCGTAAACGACGTCAAGAAAACTAGGAAAACAGAGGTCAATACACTTTCACCGCGATAAGATCTATTACAATGGTTATCCTATACTTCATGGAAGTGTACCGTGATATTTTTCCTGAACATCGAATACGAATCGAGAATTATATGCTTAAATATGGTGATATGGGCGAGAAAGTATCTAATAAACATGGAATACACTATCAAATATGTGAATGGTCCAACTCTAATACGACATCAGGCACTGATACATGCATTTGTCATTCATACGATCAAGAGACAAGAAATATTTTTAAACTAATAAAACAGTACATACTCCTGCAGTCTCGCATACATACGACAAAGTAATAATTCATAGCATCGGGTAGTATAAATAGTCCAAACAAAATTAGAGCCAACTGGTGGCCAGCGCTTTGAGAATGTATCGGGAAATTCTCACCAGTAATTCATCAAGGAACATACTATTCTCATAAAATGCAACCAAAGCGAAATTCGAATTGAAACATCAACAGTTTGCACTAGAGTGAAGGGGATATAAGCTACAATTATATGCTGAGGATATTGAATTGCTATATAAATTGTATAATAAACATTAAAAAAGACGTGAGAGGACTTACTATGCATTTGTATGGTCCTAAAGCAGAAATAGTGCAGCTGAATAAACCTTCAATATGCTATAGAATCAATAAATATATCAACCCATATATTAGATGTCCTGTAAGTTGTATGAAAATTTATTTATATATAACAAAAAAAGCATTACTCAATAAATTATTTCTATTAGAAAGAAACACAATCTTTTTATTTTAACATCTAATCTATCACTGCTCAAGTAAACAAATACCTCAAACAACAAACCAAAAAAATCCTAAACATTCCTAGCATATCTGATACTCCCAAATATCAAACACTCAATTCTACCATTCAAAAATATCAAGCGATGGACAAAAAAAACCCTCATTAGTTCATTCAACTCAAGTGTACATCTGTTCATCAAATTACCAGCAGACAAACACCTCCTGAAAGTAATGATCATCTCTTAACATCCTACAATGACTCGCGACCATCCTTATCAAGAACACTTCATAACATATGCTACTTGTCTATACAAGATGCGATGAGATCGATCTAAAAATAGCCTACCATAAACTCATAAGCTACCACACATCGTTATCTATACCGAACTATCTTACATAAACATTAGCCTAAGTGATCTATAGTAGCAGTGCGCTAACCCAAAACATACCCTTTATGATGGAAACTAATTAGATCTTCTTCAAACCTATAAAAATTCACCCAAGCATCCAGCAGAAAAAAATTCTGATAAGAAAAAACTCAACAAGAATAGATTTTACTTATGTGAAAATAATACTTGAATATACCCGACAATCCCTATGATGATAAATCTAGCATATTTAAAATGTAGGAAATACGTATTTTACAATGCTCAAATATTGAAAATGTATATGACTATAGCTGAAGTGACTTTACGCTTAATACAAGCACACAAAATATGAGGTTTGTAAATTCTCATGCAAGCATATAGGCACTAAAAGCGATAATATGCATCCGAAAAGTATCAGCTAAATGGCATCATCCATGCATGCAAGCATTCCTAGGGAGATAACAAATTAGAGATTCTCATACTCGAATATCGTCAAGTTCTCAATGAAAATATACCTAAAGAAATTCTGAAATGCCGAAAAATCATACATACTGTGAAGAATATGAGACAAGCATTAAATAATAGTTTTACTCTATATTATACTGACACTCATGAAACTACTTAAACTAAATAATACAGATCCATAATAACAGCACCTAATTCAGAGTAAATATTAAAAACTTATTCAATCTAGTGCATGCCTATAATGCTAGCATGACTAAAAAATATTTTTCCATGCGTTATGGGCATGAACAATGAATAATACCATAATACCAACAAACCCCTAATGTCAATGACCTACCGCATTCACTTTTTTCTATATTATTTATCTTTCAGTACGTACCCAAAATTTATCAATGAAAATGCGTCTATATTCCTACTCATTAGGACTACTCCTACATCGATCATAAAAAAGTAGCATTCCAGAAGCCATAAACCGTAATATCTTTCCTATACAACATCCATAAATAATCTCAAATTTAGAATAGATACCCAAAACATACATCTCAAACTGAAAACGATCAACGAAATAATAATCAGCAAACTATAACAGGCGCATCTTTGAATGGACATTTATGAAAACACGTCTCAATGCTGCGCATCACGTCACCCGCTGCCCACGACCAATACAACAAAAAATCCGCCTCCATCAAGCAAAACCATATTGCAATGCAGTGTATGCCACGCCACTTCTGTTCCACGCTGTAGATTCCGATGCCCTAAAACTGCCATCCATAAATAAGTCTACGCGCACAAAACACTAATCATAACAAGCAAACTCACTTGCACATGCCACGCATCCCCCGAGGACAATTTCCATGCCTTACAGCGTTCACCGCCAAACAAATCTGCACCCCAATCACGATCCTCCAAAAAGCGACGCAAATCATTCCGAGTCGCCAAAAAGGCCGTCCATACTTAAAGACGGGCATCCTTTGATGAGAAACGCGGAAACTTAACCAAACGCTCACGAGACAAATTTCTACGGCTCACAACATCCGCCTTGGTGTATACGTACACCTCAAATTACTTCCTCCAACAAGCGACTTGCATCACATCTACAATACCGTCCACATACATCAATCGATGAGCAACGCGCACCTTAAGCAAGCACTCACAGATTAAATTCTCACGCCTTAGAACACCCGTCGAAAGGTAAGCCCGTCGCCCATCCATAATGCAAAACCAACCGTCAATAGCAGTGCCCTCCATCCCGAACAACTACTCGCATCATAAATCTTCCGGCACGGCTAACATGATCAAGCGAATCGGCCATTTCCACACGCGGCCGTCTATCCTTAGCCAAAGACACCAATCGCTGCAACGCGTTCCTTATCCAAGCGCCCATGAAGTAAATTCCCACGGCTTAGAATACGCGCTAACGAGCACGTCCATCATCCATCAGTATCGCAGTCATCCGTCTATACAAACGCCCGCCGTCACCCCGCAGCCACTCGCATCATAAAAAAGTCCAGCACGCCTAACGTGATCAAGTTAATCACTCGCCCCAAACGCCTTTAATAAGTGACACACGCTAAAGGATCTCAAGCCCTACAACCAGCGAACAACCGCCCAGAGCGCCTCCTATCTACAGAGCTTCCCTAATTGATCAGCAACCCTAATACTTCAAGGTATCAACTCTAGATATGGACCTCCTAACATATACATTAAAGTAGTCATGGGTAAAAAACTATCAACCACTAGGAGCGTTTAAGACCCGAGAAACACTTCCACCAAAGATAAATAACGAAACCATGCAAAGACTATAAGCAACGAATGTATGAGAAATCCTTCCGCTATAGAGAAATAACAACCATGAATAGTATAATTATCTATCGCTAAAAGCGTCAAAGGCTAGCTCCCATTAATTTCAAACTTGTATATTAACCCAATATAAATGCCCGCTGAGAAATCTAGAGCTCTAATCTATTGATTGAAAATATGGGCCTATCCTAGACTATAATCAATATGCCTAGTTTCACCATTTACCATTAGAGGCTACTTAGGCTAAGAAAGCGCACCCGTCATCTAAAGACATATGACTACTTCTACTAACCGCTAGAGGGTACTAAGACCCGGAACGCTTACCTACTTAATCAAGATTCCGATGTTTATTTACCTAAGACCCATACCTTCTCATCCCTAGTATCCGCCTATACCTACACTAATCTGATACATACACCTACAAACCCTAGACACATATCCTCCCCACAACCATCCATGACATCCACACCTACCTCGGACTAGCACCTTAGTATCCCAGGCACCCACTTATGCCACTCTAAATAGGAACGAAATGAAACGGAACATACCGACATCCAAAACACACATCCTCCCCGGCAACCACCCAAGAAACCCGCATCTATCGCAGACTCGCACCTTACTATCCCAGGCACTCACTTATGCCACTCTAAATGGGAACGAAATGAAACGGAACACCCATACACCCAAGACACACACCCTTGACAACATTTGAAATTTGTATGAAAAAGGTGGCCTAGAACCCGCAAACTACCCCTACTTGCATAGCTACCGGTAAAAGACGGTATTCGCACTCTCTCTAACTTGATTGCGTCTGATGGAATTAAACTTGATAGTTCCACTGAATACTCATTAAGTTTCGATTGAAACAGGGTAATATAGTCCATTACTATATCTTCAAGACTCTCGTACTCTCTAGTATTTTCTTCCAATTTAGAGCCTTTGAACCGGTCATAGGCTGCTTCGTTGTGGTCTTCACACTTCGTCCACATAGCTTTTAGTTTTTCCCCCCCTGTTTGGAAATATGCAAGGTTATGACGGGACTCACTGTCTTTTTTAAAATTAATAATCATCCTTTGAATCAGTTTGAACGTGGTTTCCTGACCACTCATGTTGATGTTGCCTAATTTGTCATTGATACACGAAAATGCTCCCTCTCTTGTGCTAACACCTCTTAAAACTAAGTGTAACGTTGTTCACAAAAATCTTCAGACACTAAGTTGTCTAAAAAATTCTCCTGAGACTGCTCTTTGTGATTCTACGTTGCTGGATTCACCTAAATCTCACTGAGGCTGAACTCCGTGCTAATTAGTACTCCAAAAATGAACTGTCCCAATAGCTACATGAGTTTGGACCTTGATATCTGAAACTCTTCTACCGTATCTTCAGGCAAGTTTCTATGAATGATCCGTTTCCTAGTGTAACCGGCTCGACGGACCAAATGTTCCTGCGTGAAAGAAAATTAAACTAAATGAATGATGGCTTGGATAACAATATTTATTTTTCCCATATCGATACACATTTATTGTAAAATTTTGCTGACATACAAAATTGCTGGTAAGTAATTTTTGCCAGTTCAATCAAGTTCATCATTCTTTAACTGAACTTTGAATTGATTTTCTGTTAGCAAAAAAATGTTGAAATGGCAAGAATTGTACATGTGCGAATTATTGGAATTTCAGTTGTGGTCATTAAACTTGCAATATTGAAAACTGAAGTGTTTTATTTTATTTTCAACGCAGTGTTACATTTATTTATTTTCAAGGAATTTTATATTAATTTTTGAACTTTAACTTATATCTAACAACTGTTTTGTTAACGTGAGTGGATTATCGGTAAATTTTTTAATATTGAAATATCTGCTTAAATTGTTTGTATTTTTCATAGATATAGACTCCTTTACATAAATGTGGGGTCACCAGGCCACTGTAATGACTCCTCAATATATGAAAAATTTCTATTGAAAGCAAAGTTTCAGAAAGGTGTTAAGCGGCAAGAGCCCAAAGTTGTATGTGGAATCGATGAACTAGTTTTTACTATGGTAGACTCTGCATTCAGATTTTCGATATCTTAATGAAGCTATATGCATTTAATTTGGAATCGATTGTAGATCAGAAACATTTCAATTATAAGTTATCAAAATGCAGAAGAGTTATTGAAAATGCTTTTGGGCATTTAAAGGCTCATTTTTGCCGCATTGATAAGGCATCGACAATAACGTGGAGAAAGCACCCCTAATTATCAAAGCGTGCTGTGCTCTGCATTATTTCTCCTTAATCAAAGAAGTGATTATATCAACACATATTGCCTTGAACTAAAAAATGATGAGCAAACATGGGTAAGGCAGCAACCACAAACAGAAAATAGGGCTTATGATAACGCCAGAGGAGCAGAGGAAATAAAGAATGCACGAACTAAATACATCAGTGAGTGGTTGATTTAATCTAAATACATATATCATATTAATAATATTTTATTGGAAACAAAATTTCTTCTCTTAACAAACTTAAAAAAAGCAACATAATTCAGTCAATTATTGAAAAATGCGGGTAAAAAATATCGTTTGAAGAAAAACAAAACTTAATAGAATTCAGTAATTTCTGAAACAAAAAGTACATTCTATTTGTGATTGCTCAGTAGAAGCCATTCTAGAATTTCATTATGAACTTCATCTACTTCAATAAATCGTGTTTGCAAACGTATAGTTCCGTTATCCATGATTTTCATGCGGTCTATTACGGCATCCATATTTTGATTTGACTCTTCCAGCTCTCTCTACACTTCCCTTTGGAAACTATTCAAAATAGTTTTTCGTTTCTTCTCAGGTTCCACAAACACTTCAGAAGAACACTCCTCCAAGGTCTTCTGAAGGAAGACTGCTAGATGAGGGGATGCTGTCTGGCTTGATGATGCGATATCATGATCTGTAATTAGAATATGGACATAATTTTTCAAATTAAAATAATTTAAAAAAATTAATAAAATAACAAAATTTAAAAAAAATTACATAACGTACATAGTCCTGCCATAAGTAATTTCTCACATTGGCAACACCTTTATTTTATGAGTGACATTTCAATATCGGCCAGTTTTATAAACGTCATAATGTTGTTGACAGTTGATGGTCCTTTAAAGTTTGTTCGTTAACGTGTGAAGATGGAATGGGGTGTAAATGAAAACCGAATTGCAGTGATTGCACTACATAAGTGTGGAAAATCCGCGAGTGAACTTTGAAGTTGTTGTGCCCGTTAAAAATAACGCAAAGATTTGTGTATCGTGCGATCCAGAGATATAACGAGATCCAGACTATTGAAGATCGACCTCGTTCTGGACGTTCGCGTGATGTACGTTCTTCTGCTGTCATCAAAGTGGTCGAGAGTCGAATTCGTTGAAATCCGCTTCGTAAATAACGAATCATGGCTCGAGAGATGAAAATCTCCACCTGAAGTATGTCTCGCATCATAAAATCGGACCTCGGGATGAGTGCCTTTCGACGATCAACGGGACATTTGCTGACTGAGCAGTTGAAGCAAATTAGGAGCACCAGATCGAAAGAGCTCCTTCGGCGGTACGGCAGCAACAAACATCGAGAAATTTTATTTCAACCGCCAAAATGATAAGGTGTATGCCCACAGCTCCAGAGAAGCCCGAGAAGTTGCCACTAGGGTACAGCGAGGACATCATCCAGCATCAGTCATGGTATGGTGGGGTGTCAGCTACGAAGGGGTCACTGAGCTTCATTTTTGCGAAAAAGGCGTAAAAACTGCAGCGAAAAATTATCAAACGGACATCCTGGAGGGATTGTTGAAGCCGCTGAACTCTACGCTATTCAACAACCAACATTGGGTTTTCCAGCAAGATTCTGCGCCAGCCCACAAAGCTCGAACCACACAAGCGTGGTTGGAAACCAATATTCCAGAGTTTATAAGGGCTACGGAATGGCTTTCTGAGAGCCCAAATTTGAATCCCCTGGACTACAAACTGTGGGCAGAGTTAGAGTCCATGGTGTGCACGAGACGACACCCAAATATCGAGAGCCTTAAGCGATCTTTGACAGAAGCAGTATCTAATTTCTCGCTAGAAACAGTGCGTACTGCTATCGATGACTGGCCTAACAGATTAAAGAGCTGCGTAAAGGCTAAAGGCGGCCGCTTTGAATAATTTGTTGCTTATTTTACTTCCATTAGTATGCCAAAATAAAATATATTTTCTTTTGTCAAAAACTCTTTCATTTATACAAAAATTGCCCATGAGCGTGTGACAGAATGTAATGATTTTCTCCTTTTTAGGTTCGAACGCGGAACCGACCTCTCATCGGTTCTAGACGTTAAGTCTGAGTAGTGCCAACGGATGGTACCAACAGGTCAACCAGTCCGTGCACCGTAACCCATTCACGCGGTGGCTGCTTGTCGGCCAGCTAGTTCGGAGAGGATTTCGGTCGCGGGTCTCCGAATGGGTTACGCTCATTTACATAATTCAGCCACCTATACACGCCCGTTTTCAAAACGCGTTACAAAACAAAACCATACGGAGGAGAAACCTACTTTACGTTACTCCGTATTTCTTCCTATAACCAGTCACAGAACAAACGCTAATTTTTATTTCGCGTTCCCGAATTTCCGACGCGGTACCGAAAAGTATGCTACTCTAAATTAACCCGACGAAAACTACTCTAATAAAATGACAAAACAACAAAGGTACCGCGTACCGCGCGCGACGCGAAACCGACCTCAGCGGATTTGTCGAAACCCTACCCTCGCGACGGCATACCTACCCTGCACTCACTTTCCCGCTGAAACAAAGGAACCACTGAAAAGGAAAGTCTTTAGTTAGTTAGCAATCCATTTTATTCATTTTTATGCTCTATCTTATGAATCAGTACAACTAACAATAATAATTACAACCCAGATTTTAAAAACATTTGATGCCTTTTCGCTAATGAATAAAATAAAGTCTTGATAGAAAAACGGAAATAATAATTAGAATTGTAAGGCAATTACAGTCAACAATCCTTATATTGAACGGGGAAGAAAAGAAACATTTCTTTATTTATGCTTCATTGGTTTTTGTTGTCTTAATGCTTAATAAATAATTGTATTATAATTATATAGATTTTATTCATGCAGATTTCTATTTTTCTGTTTATCTCTTTATTTAATTTTATGCAGAAACTACATTAATCTTTTTATATGTTTACTCTCAAGTACCATCCTTTTTTTTATTTCTCTTGAAGTTATTTTTTTTTCTTTCAAGTGGTTACTTTTTCATGCTTTATTCTTTTTCTTCGGTTCTTTTCGTATGACAACTTTATGGCTTTGATTTCATTTATTTCTCTAACTTTTTTTTTTTTACGCGGCCACTTAAGTGCCAATGTTTATGTAAATAGTTTTATTTGTATGAACAAAATATAGTGTTTGCCACCTTTGTTTTCTCTGCGTTTCTTCACCAATCATAAGATATACAAAAATTATAGATGCATTAAATATTCCGCACACGGGAGGTAAATAATAGTCATAAAATGATATAAACGACAACCTACGTTAAGGTCAAATGCTTACGATCATTATTTGAAGAATCCTAAAAGGTTAAAGTATCTATTGTCTATATATGCATTGCCTGCTTTCTCTTTCTTTTTACAACATTAAAAAAATTGTGTAAACATTATCTAGCCATCGGAAGATGTGATCACCTAAAATCAATAACCTACTGAGTTGAATGCGAAAGGGGCTAATTAAACTAAAATGAAGCTAATTTTGCTATAAAATTCAATGAAGATGAGGCTCGATCTCACTGGAAAGAACCAACCAAATTTCAAAATATTCAATTTAAGCTTTTTTTGCGGCCAGCGATGACTTATGTCTATAGGTGAGTTGTTGAAACTTACAGGATTGAAATAGAAAGAATAATACAAAAGCATATGACAGTCACCCAATGCCGGTTGATGCAATGGATCTTGAATAGCGTTCTCATCTCATAAGGTGGAATATGTTGACGAAACACTGCCTTCACGACGAAAGCAGTTAAGATTGTAATTAATCAAAAGCAAGAGATTCCGACCTTGATTCCGGTGGAATAACTGAATTATATAGGTTGCAGATCAAAGCACTCGATACCAAAGTTACACAATTCAGGCAAACATTAATACAAAAGGACATACTTGTGCTTGATTTTCTTCAGTCGCCGAATGATTCCGGGGTAGTCTTAATAGTAAACATATAAATTTTCAAAATGATATTATCTCTGGAAATCGTCTAACTTGTAATGAAAAACTTGAAACAATTTTCTGAATCAGCTAAAACTCATATCAAATCATTGCTAAAATAAAGTAATATGCAATGTTTAACTTTGTAAAAGAGCGAGTGGAATGTAAGCAGTCAGTCAAAATGCTGAATTTTCGAAAACTCATCAGGTCCGAATTTTTTTCAATCAAGTAATTAACAGACTTTTTGTATTCCTCTAGCGATTCCCTTGTTACAGCACTGCGCGTAGAATTTCAATCCCGATTTGTACATCATTTCCAAACAGAATCTCACAAACATAAATCAGTCATACATCCATCATTTATAGATATGTGTATAGTGAGACCGAAGGAAGGCGAGTTGATTGCACTGTTTATGATACGAAGCGGTACTGGTTTGTTTGTATTCTGATATCTATATGCCTTCTGTGTGTATATTCATGTTTAATTGCCAGCTAATAAAGCTGTTGGGTTGGCCTTCGTCTCGATAATTTGCTCTTTGTCAGGCGCGAGCTCGATAAAACGATTGCATTAACGATGACGACGTGGCTGCACCGAACGCAGACTAGCCACATGTGGGCTCACATGTGCATTATGACGAAGATTTGTACATGCAATTGACAAGGCCACTGACCTTAACACTATAAACACTGATAAACGAGATGCACACATTCAATTGATCGCAAGAACGACATCCTGCAGGGTCAAAGACTCTACTAATTTGCATACAATCAGCCACTTCATTCCACAGTTTCCATTTCAACTCGCGTGAGTTATAGGACTTTAGGTAAGGATCCCACAACGGGCGCCGTTTCTTAATCTCTTCGAGTAACTTCTCCTCGTCTATTCTCATAATATTGACCACAAAAACGCGAATTAGGACTGAACTTTGAAAATATGCCGGTTAAATGTTTACAAAAGGGTCTGTTTACACTCCACAAAAATAGACAAAGCCGCCAATCAAAATCGAATACCGCGCGTCGTTTTTGAGTTCCAATTTCAGCGTATACATTCGTGACAGCTTCCAAGCAAACTCTCTCAAATTCTTATTTAATTAATATTTCACTTAGCTTTTTTCCTGTTTTCCGAGCAAGCGTTATGAATGTGTGGGATGACAACATCTCTAGCAATGCAGGTTCCAATCCGGCTGTCCAATTCGAGAAACTCCGCTGTCAAGTCCTTTAGAATGGCTGCAGAATGTACAGCAGCAGTTGCACCACCACATCCGAGTCTCGTTGTACGCGAGTACTGATGCCTAAATCCTTTTGCCACGTGGAACTGAAGCCCCGCACGAGCCGCACTGGATACCGCTTTCCTTTCTTTTTCCTTATAAGAAAATTATTACTCAACAAATGAAAAACAATTCAATTACTCTTTACCCACTGTTAGTTCATATTTTCGTCCTTTTAGTATATTAAGATTGTGGGGGGATAACGAAAAATACAGTATTTTAGCTGTTTATCATTTGCAATTAACGTTATCTTAGTCTTTTTTTTTCCTGCGTTTTTTCTCCCTCGTTGCGTCGGACTGTCAATCTCACAACCTCCGACAAAACAGATGTGGACTGGGAGTCGTCGCAACTGACGCGGAATGGAACGTCACATGGCGGCAATGGGCATTTTTATTGGTCGCCAGTGGCATAGTGTTTTGATGGCAACTGTGGGGGGGGCATTACCAGATGGATAGGCCTCGAAATGTATCTGTGTTTAATTAATATTATGTTTCAAATATTTATCTCCACAGATCTAAATATTTGGAGATAAAAAAAAATATTTTCTGCGCAACGATATCCGCACGAAAGAGGAAGTCCGCTTGCACTTCGAAGTCATACCCATCTGGCCGGGGGCAAGGGTTCGGGATCGGAATCACTTCGATTCCCGGGCGTAGGCGTCACATTACACATCCCCCCCCCCCCCCCCCAAAAATCGAAGTAATTACGATCCCGCCTCCTATGTAAAAGTTCTTGGTTAGGGCCGTGGCGGGTCGAAGGTCGATTTCGAGGAATAGGCTACAACCATTTTCGTGCAGACTCGATAGTGGCTATACAGTAGGGAGTCAGGTGTTATTCGCGGTCTTCGTCCAGGCAGAGATTTAGGTAAGCCAAGGTTTTTCATGTGAAATAGTTGTACTTCATCGTCTAAGGTCTTTTGCGTGGTAAATTCCCAGGGTTTTACCAGCCATGTCCGCGATGAGGTATCGTGTGGGGCTTATTACTTGTAGGACTCGACACTTCACGAATTTCTTGTCTAGTTTGGCATTGTAATGTCGGGTGGCATCGCTCTGCCGGAAGTTTCGACGATATATTTCGTCGCCTGCCTTAAAGCCAGAAGGATGAGACCGCAAGTTGTACCGCTCCTCTCCCAACCGTCTACTTTCTTCAATCTTCTCCCGCAGTTGATCTCGCAGAAGTTGGAGCTTTTCGTGTGGTTCCAGAACCACGATCGGGTCCTCTAGCGATTTCAGCTGCCGCAATAGCCGGTAAGCGCTTCCGTGACAGATCATGTACTGGCCGAACAATGCGAAATACGGCGAAATGCCGGTAGTGGCGTGGTACGACGAGCGCAGAGCACTAGTGATGGCGGACAACTTCCCAGTCCTTCTGATTCGGGTGGACATAGGCGCGAATGGCCACTATGAGCGTACGGTTCAGTCGTTCGGATGCGTTGGCTTGTGGTGAATAGACGGCGGTTCGTTGGTGGATGATGCCGTATTTGGACATTAGGTCTCGGAACTTGCTGGAGGTGAACTGGACCCCGTTGTCGGAGACAAGTTTCTCCGGAACTCCAAACATGTGAAAGACTCGGTTCTCCAAGAAGCTGAGTATAGGTCCAGTGTGCATGTTACGTAGTGGTTCTATGATAGGGAATTTAGAGAGCTGGTCCAGGACCACGACAGCTCCCGTGTGACCAGAAGCAGATCGAGGGTAAGGACCGATAAGATCAATGTACAAGCGCTGGAACACGCGTTCGGGGACCTCAACCTTACCCATGGGAGGCCGAAGAATGGTGTTGGGCGCTTTAGTACACTTGCATAGCTCACAGGAGGCTACGTACGCTTTTATCTGTTGTGCCATCTTAGGCCAAAAGAAACAGGTTTTCAACCGCCTAAGTGTACGACCGTAACCGCCGTGCGCACTAGATGGGTGGTCATGAGCCCGTCTGATAAGATCAGTGGTTAATTCTTCGGGCACCCACAACTTCCACTGTTCTTCTTCTTGTATGGGGTCTCCGGATGCGTGTCCCATCCGCCTATAAATAAATCCATCTGTCAACCGCAGTTCAGGGAGCTGGGACAGTTGATTCTGGATAGTGTGAATCAGTTGGGTGTAGCTGGCTGACTTGAAGGCAGGATGGTCCAGATCGATCAATTGGGGGCTGTCGTCCTCCTGGACCAACTCGGCTCCTTCAGGAGCAAACATTCTGGATAAGGTGTCGGGGACTACATGCTGGCTTCCTTTTCGGTGGTGAATTGTGAAGTCAAATGCCTGTAGTTTCAGTGCCCACCTGGCCAATCTGCCGTTGAGATCAGTCTGGCTCATTAGCCATTTCAGAGAAGCATGGTCAGTAACGATTTCAAAGGTGTGTCCCTCCACATAGGCTCGGAAGCGTTTCACAGCCAACACCGCAGCTAGACATTCCTGTTTGGAGACCGTGAAATTTCGCTGGGCTGGGTTCAACTTGTGAGACATGAAGGCTATAGGTCTCTCCTCGCCGTCTTGTGCAACCTGGACTAAGACTGCTCCCACCCCATGTTGACTCGCGTCACAATGGATTGAGAACGGTTTGTCAAAGTCCGGGCTGTGCAGTACGGGGGCTGTAGTCAGACTCTTCTTTAGCTCTTCAAAGGCTCGCAAGCTGGGCTCTTCCCAGACGAATTTACGTCCCTTACGCAGCATGTCGGTCAAAGGAGTGGTAATGGTGGCATAGTCACGTACAGAACGCTGGTACCATCCGCATAAGCCTAAGAATCGGCGTAATTGCTTGGTGGTCTTGGGTAATGGAAAAACGTCAATCGCTTGAGTCTTGTCCGGATCGGTCTTGATATGGCCATGCCCAATGATATGACCTAAATACTTCACCTCCGTCATCACGAACTGACTCTTCCGTATGTTGATGGTTAATCTTGCCCTCCGGATGTGTAGAGCCACCTCCTGAAGCAGGTCGATGTGTTCGTCAAAGGTCTCGGTTATAAGCAACAGATCGTCCAAGTAAACGAAAACTTGGTGCCGCAAATGAGGTGGTATCACCTTATCCATAAGGCGCGTCATTGTTTGGGGGGCATTGCACAATCCGAATGGCATGGTCACGAATTGATACAGGGGCCGACCTGGGACTGTGAAGGCTGTTTTCTCCTTTGAACCAGGGTCTAAAGGAATTTGCCAGAAGGCGTCCTTGAGGTCTAAGCTCGTGATGAAATGGGCTTTAGGCAACCGACTCAAAATGCCTTCAATCAACGGTAGAGGGTATGCGTCCTTGACAGTGACGGCGTTCAAGCGTCTGGCATCTAAGCATAACCGGACCTTGTTCGGCTTGACAACTAAGGTGACTGGGGAAGCCCACGAGCTCTGTGATTCTTCAATTACGCCTAATGCTAGCATTCGATCCACTTCGGCTTTTCCTTCGCCGGAGATATGGCAAAATGTCTCTATTTTATGGGATTAGCATCCCCCACATCTAAAGTGTGGAACACCAGGGCAGTCCGCCCGAGACCTTCCTTCTCATGCGATGGAAAAGCCGATATAGCCGAGTCAAGACGCAGTTGCTGACTTACATCCAGTGTATGTCGTAATAAGGGAGTGGGTTGAGATTGGTCAGTAGCTGTGGTGACGGACTCCAGGGTCGTACCGGAAAATAGTGCCGGGGCCAAGTTAAATTTTCGAACGAAATCCACTCCTAGATAAAGATTCTGGGTTAATTGAGGTATGATGAAAAATTCCAGAGGTTTAGTTACTCCTTTAAAGGTGACATCCGTCATAATTTTTCCCACTACAGAGTGACGAGTTCCGTCCGCCGTGCTTAACCAGGAGGTGAAATGACGGATTTGGTCCGCGTGCATTGCCAGTACCTCCCCTGCAAAATCGGCGGATATGCAATTCACGCTGGCTCCCGTATCGACTAAGCCTGACAATCGTTTTTGCAGGACGTGTACTGACGCATATGGTCGAACGTCATCCCTCAATAATTCGTCTAAGTGTATGTCCTTCAGCACCTTCCTCGACTGCCTGACTTTTCTCCAGAAGCTCCGCATCCGACGCGTGGCTCGCTTTCTTCGCGGTGGGACATTTGTAGCCAACTCCTCATGGAAGATGCGCTGTCGAGTAGCCAAATAATTCCGCAGCCTGACGTGGAAAGGTTGGACATGCCAAGGAACTTTCGCCTCGCTATCATTTCCCTGCGCGTTGGCCTCGGCGAAGGATGGCGTCGGTTGTGGAACTTCGGGAGAACTGTGTTTAGCGGTGCGAGTCAGCAGAATTGGAGTCATGTCGGAAGCTGGGTCATAGCTAGTGATGGAGTCAGGATTGGTTCGTCCGGGGTTTAGGAGTGCCGACGGGTGGTCGCGGCACTCGGTGGCAAGTTTTTTCGCATTTTGCAATTTGCACAGTCAGGTGCGTATGTGCCGGCCTTCCCGCAGCGGTAGCAGAAAAGCGTCGGCTCCGCTGGACATGCATAGAACCGATGCCCCGTTTGTCGGCAGTTCCAACAGACCGTCGGGCTAGTGATTGCGTCTAGGGAGGGTCGATCAATCAATGCTGGGTCCTCAAGCTCCTGTGGTGCTCCGCTCCTCGGTACTGGTACTGGATCAGCAAGTAGGTGGTCCGCTGCCATCAACTCCGCGGTATGATGATTTCGGGGATTTGCTCCCGTTATGCGAGGTTGTGGACGGAAGGTGCCTCGCCGCTCATCCAATTGTTCTTGCCTACGGGCATGGAGGCGCAATCCTTGTATGGTGTTGATGGGACAATGCAGAAGGCTGTTCTGAAGATCCCAACGCATATTCTCACTGATAATTTCTACCAGTTCGTCCTCGGGCATGGTTGTTCGCAAGCGAGTGCTCAATCTCACTACACTTGTGTAGTACTGGTCGAACGGTTCGTGAGCGCCTTGTTTCCGTTTCTTTAATTGTTCTCATAGTTCTCTCTCAGTGAAGCCATCCTCAAATCGATTGCGGAAGGCTGCACTGAAAGAGTTCAAACTGGGACGTGGCGTTGATTCCTTAAAACTCCAGTACCAGTCGGCAGCGTCACCGCTGAACAAAAGATGTGCATGCCGGAGGAAGGCCGAGGAATCACCTCCCAGGGTGCTGGATACTAACGCCTGAATCCGGAAAAGGAACCGGTCCGCCGATATCATATCGCTGAAACCCGTAAAGTTCAGGCGCCAACTCTCCATGATACGAGGCGTCGGGTCTCGAAAAGGTGTCAATGCGTTCCGGGGGGAATCGCATCCTCGATTGACCTGTTGTAAGGGACTGCCTTGGGGACTGGAGGTTCCAACGGAGGTGCGGTGCTGTGTCGTGGTCTATATTCGGGAGCTCTGGGATCCATTCCCGAGTTCCTTGGAGGTGGAGCCCATTGCTCGGATGGTCGAGAGTGGGGCATAGCCACACTGGGATTGGGCTCCCAGCCAAGCGGAGTTCTCACGCGGCTGGGTGGTTGGCTCATAGGGAGATTCTGGAGCTTTCCCTCCAGGTTGCCAATCCTCTCCGACATATCTCGCATCAACGCCACGAGGGTGTCAATGGAGTGGGCGGAAGGCATGGGGGTCACCTTGGACACGACAACTGCGGCCGGAACTTCACCGCCTACGGCTCCTTGGAGGTCTAACAGTGGTTGGGACGGTTCGGCCTCTGGAACCCCTTTCGCCACTGCTCCACGCGTTGGTAGGGGCGTTCCGAGGGGGACGTCTAGGGCGGTCCGCTCGATGGGTCGCCGACATAGTGGGCAAAGCTCTGACGTGAGGAGGAGCTGTTGGACACAGGCACGATGGAAAAGGTGTCCACAATCCAATCGCACGCTGTGTACGCCCTCCACTACGTCTTCGAAGCAGATCCCGCAGTTAGCTGGTTGGACCGTTTTGGATCTGGTCCAACGCTTATCTGGGGTCCATTTTGTCGCCATTGTCGTGTAGGTTTAATGTGGTGCTAATATGACTGGAAAAGTTAGAATATATAAAATATGATAGCTCCTAAAACCTTAATATATAAATGCAAAAGCTTAATACTAGATTAGTGGCCGATAGTGGCGAGCTATTTATAGAAAATAGAAAAAAAATTCTTTGAATACACACTTTCCTTTCCAGCAGTCGACTCCTCCAAGGGGAAATGAGAGTGCGTGGTAATCTGCCGAAGAAAGGGGGCTTTAGGTCGATTTACAAAATTTATCTCCTAAACCCACGTACATTACAAAAACCGTCTCTAAACTACGTTAAATGACTCGACGAGACAAGTGGTAGAGCTACCGTAACGATTTTGTACGCGGTCAAAATTTCCCGACGCGTGGAAGCATTCCGGGCTCCGCAACTCCAGCATACGCCACCGAACGTTGAACCGATACCACTCGTCTATCACGCATGAAAAATGAGTAGAATCCTTCCGCAACATAAAGGCAAGGTAGCCTTCTATTTTCTTGAGAGTCCATGCTGATAGGTAAACCCATCAGGCTGGCAGTTCCATCAAGAAAATAGAAGGTCCTTACAGGGGTTAGCCTGGGACAACACATCGGAAGGATTCTGTCGCGAAAACAAAATCAAACAAAGGAGAGCGGAAGCTACAACTCACGTGAAGCGACTGCTAGAGTGTATCACACAACTCCACTGCTCCTGATAGTGGGGCTCGAGCACCAGAGTACCTTACATCCTCCGTAAAGGACCAACTCGTCAGAAGACGCGAATTTCTTTCCCCCTGAGGATGTTTTAGGCCCCACTTTGGGCGCCATTTGTAATGATTTTCTCCTTTTTAGGTTCGAACGCGGAACCGACCTCTCATCGGTTCTAGGCGTGAAGTCTGAGTAGTGCCAACGGATGGTACCAACAGGTCAACCAATCCGTGCACCGTAACCCATTCACGCGGTGGCTGCTTGTCGGCCAGCTAGTTCGGAGAGGATTTCGGTCGCGGGTCTCCGAATGGGTTACGCTCATTTACATAATTCAGCCACCTATACACGCCCGTTTTCAAAATGCGTTACAAAACAAAACCATACGGAGAAGAAACCTACTTTACGTTACTCCGTATTTCTTCCTATAACCAGTCACAGAACAAACGCTAATTTTTATTTCGCGTTCCCGAATTTCCGACGCGGTACCGAAAAGTATGCTACTCTAAATTAACCCGACGAAAACTACTCTAATAAAATGACAAAACAACAAAGGTACCGCGTACCGCGCGCGACGCGAAACCGACCTCAGCGGATTTGTCGAAACCCTACCCTCGCGACGGCATACCTACCCTGCACTCACTTTCCCGCTGAAACAAAGGAACCACTGAAAAGGAAAGTCTTTAGTTAGTTAGCAATCCATTTTATTCATTTTTATGCTCTATCTTATGAATCAGTACAACTAACAATAATAATTACAACCCAGATTTTAAAAACATTTGATGCCTTTTCGCTAACGAATAAAATAAAGTCTTGATAGAAAAACGGAAATAATAATTAGAATTGTAAGGCAATTACAGTCAACAATCCTTATATTGAACGGGGAAGAAAAGAAACATTTCTTTATTTATGCTTCATTGGTTTTTGTTGTCTTAATGCTTAATAAATAATTGTATTATAATTATATAGATTTTATTCATGCAGATTTCTATTTTTCTGTTTATCTCTTTATTTAATTTTACGCAGAAACTACATTAATCTTTTTATATGTTTACTCTCAAGTACCATACTTTTTTTTATTTCTCTTGAAGTTATTTTTTTTTCTTTCAAGTGGTTACTTTTTCATGCTTTATTCTTTTTCTTCGGTTCTTTTCGTATGACAACTTTATGGCTTTGATTTCATTTATTTCTCTAACTTTTTTTTTTTTACGCGGCCACTTAAGTGCCAATGTTTATGTAAATAGTTTTATTTGTATGAACAAAATATAGGGTTTGCCACCTTTGTTTTCTCTGCGTTTCTTCACCAATCATAAGATATACAAAAATTATAGATGCATTAAATATTCCGCACACGGGAGGTAAATAATAGTCATAAAATGATATAAACGACAACCTACGTTAAGGTCAAATGCTTACGATCATTATTTGAAGAATCCTAAAAGGTTAAAGTATCTATTGTCTATATATGCATTGCCTGCTTTCTCTTTCTTTTTACAACATTAAAAAAATTGTGTAAACATTATCTAGCCATCGGAAGATGTGATCACCTAAAATCAATAACCTACTGAGTTGAATGCGAAAGGGGCTAATTAAACTAAAATGAAGCTAATTTTGCTATCAAATTCAATGAAGATGAGGCTCGATCTCACTGGAAAGAACCAACCAAATTTCAAAATATTCAATTTAAGCTTGTTTTGCGGCCAGCGATGACTTATGTCTATAGGTGAGTTGTTGAAACTTACAGGATTGAAATAGAAAGAATAATACAAAAGCATATGACAGTCACCCAATGCCGGTTGATGCAATGGATCTTGAATAGCGTTCTCATCTCATAAGGTGGAATATGTTGACGAAACACTGCCTTCACGACGAAAGCAGTTAAGATTGTAATTAATCAAAAGCAAGAGATTCCGACCTTGATTCCGGTGGAATAACTGAATTATATAGGTTGCAGATCAAAGCACTCGATACCAAAGTTACACAATTCAGGCAAACATTAATACAAAAGGACATACTTGTGCTTGATTTTCTTCAGTCGCCGAATGATTCCGGGGTAGGCTTAATAGTAAACATATAAATTTTCAAAATGATATTATCTCTGGAAATCGTCTAACTTGTAATGAAAAACTTGAAACAATTTTCTGAATCAGCTAAAACTCATATCAAATCATTGCTAAAATAAAGTAATATGCAATGTTTAACTTTGTAAAAGAGCGAGTGGAATGTAAGCAGTCAGTCAAAATGCTGAATTTTCGAAAACTCATCAGGTCCGAATTTTTTTCAATCAAGTAATTAACAGACTTTTTGTATTCCTCTAGCGATTCCCTTGTTACAGCACTGCGCGTAGAATTTCAATCCCGATTTGTACATCATTTCCAAACAGAATCTCACAAACATAAATCAGTCATACATCCATCATTTATAGATATGTGTATAGTGAGACCGAAGGAAGGCGAGTTGATTGCACTGTTTATGATGCGAAGCGGTACTGGTTTGTTTGTATTCTGATATCTATATGCCTTCTGTGTGTATATTCATGTTTAATTGCCAGCTAATAAAGCTGTTGGGTTGGCCTTCGTCTCGATAATTTGCTCTTTGTCAGGCGCGAGCTCGATAAAACGATTGCATTAACGATGACGACGTGGCTGCACCGAACGCAGACTAGCCACATGTGGGCTCACATGTGCATTATGACGAAGATTTGTACATGCAATTGACAAGGCCACTGACCTTAACACTATAAACACTGATAAACGAGATGCACACATTCAATTGATCGCAAGAACGACATCCTGCAGGGTCAAAGACTCTACTAATTTGCATACAATCAGCCACTTCATTCCACAGTTTCCATTTCAACTCGCGTGAGTTATAGGACTTTAGGTAAGGATCCCACAATGGGCGCCGTTTCTTAATCTCTTCGAGTAACTTCTCCTCGTCTATTCTCATAATATTGACCACAAAAACGCGAATTAGGACTGAACTTTGAAAATATGCCGGTTAAATGTTTACAAAAGGGTCTGTTTACACTCCACAAAAATAGACAAAGCCGCCAATCAAAATCGAATACCGCGCGTCGTTTTTGAGTTCCAATTTCAGCGTATACATTCGTGACAGCTTCCAAGCAAACTCTCTCAAATTCTTATTTAATTAATATTTCACTTAGCTTTTTTCCTGTTTTCCGAGCAAGCGTTATGAATGTGTGGGATGACAACATCTCTAGCAATGCAGGTTCCAATCCGGCTGTCCAATTCGAGAAACTTCGCTGTCAAGTCCTTTAGAATGGCTGCAGAATGTACAGCAGCAGTTGCACCACCACATCCGAGTCTCGTTGTACGCGAGTACTGATGCCTAAATCCTTTTGCCACGTGGAACTGAAGCCCCGCACGAGCCGCACTGGATACCGCTTTCCTTTCTTTTTCCTTATAAGAAAATTATTACTCAACAAATGAAAAACAATTCAATTACTCTTTACCCACTGTTAGTTCATATTTTCGTCCTTTTAGTATATTAAGATTGTGGGGGGATAACGAAAAATACAGTATTTTAGCTGTTTATCATTTGCAATTAACGTTATCTTAGTCTTTTTTTTTCCCGCGTTTTTTCTCCCTCGTTGCGTCGGACTGTCAATCTCACAACCTCCGACAAAACAGATGTGGACTGGGAGTCGTCGCAACTGACGCGGAATGGAACGCCACATGGCGGCAATGGGCATTTTTATTGGTCGCCAGTGGCATAGTGTTTTGATGGCAACTGTGGGGGGGGCATTACCAGATGGATAGGCCTCGAAATGTATCTGTGTTTAATTAATATTATGTTTCAAATATTTATCTCCACAGATCTAAATATTTGGAGATAAAAAAAAAATATTTTCTCCGCAACGATATCCGCACGAAAGAGGAAGTCCGCTTGCACTTCGAAGTCATACCCATCTGGCCGGGGACAAGGGTTCGGGATTGGAATCACTTCGATTCCCGGGCGTAGGCGTCACATTACAAGAACTTATGGCACGACTAAGTATACTAACAGCTTGGATTTATGCCCTCCTCTACCAAATAAGAGTTTTCATTGACTTTGAAACCTCCTATAATTTGATGAACTGCATCATAAAGCACCTAACCTGAAAGTGATCCGCCTGACGGACCTGTTTTGTGTTTTCCAATTCTAACAGTAAAAAGTCTAAGTATTATTTATCTTAAAAAATATGTGCACTATAGGAAGAGAGGCGGTGAATTTTGATTTACCCCAAAAATTCTCATACTCTTTCATCCACCCCAAACATGATACGATTTCGATAATGAAGGCGAAGAGTAATTTTTATGGCTTTCGATCGAGCATGGTGTAAGAAATCGTGTTTGTCCATGACATTTGTGCGAAATGTGCTTTTATTTCGGAAAAAATATGGATAAACATCTTCGTTTTTGTCTATTCAAATTTATGGAATTTCATAATCCACATATGGTCACAACAAACATAATTTATTCAACGAACTTGAGCAAACTAATCAAAATCGTAGGTTGCCTCCCTAATTGCGATCTTACCACAAACATTTTTCTATACCATTGCCTGAAAGTTAACTCAACAGCATTTGTTCTGTTATTCCAATTTCAACCCAATCCCCTGACGTAAACCCAATTGAGCGTCTTTGGGATTATTCAGAGAACAAAGATGCATTTCACATGACCAGCCGTTCTTAATTGAAATACATTATAAACCCCCGATATCACTCAATAGTTAGTACTTGGGATGCAAAATTGTGTAGCAGCAAAAAAATTAAAAATTAAAAAAATTGATAACACGAAGAAACAATATTTCAAAAATGAACTCTATTCCCGGTTATAACTACTGAATGTGCAGTTTTCAACCATAGTGATTTCCTCACCTGGAGCGATTTGTCAAGTTATGAATTTTTACTTTCACTTGTTCTGCCATAAGGTCCAATCCCTTTTTTTCAAAGTTTATATGTATGCCGAGATGGTCTCGGGATACATATGGGTATTTTTCCTATTGCCGGGCAGCTGATATATTCTGCAGCTCTACTCATCCGGCAAACTCGATTCGGCACATGTGTGCCATTTCAGTTTCCTTTTTGATTTTTTAAGAAGACATTGTACCTGTTTTCAAGTAAATTTATTGATAATTTTCACTTAATTACACAGTATTTTGTTTGGAGTATTTACTTTCAACGCTTTCCACCTCCTACAAATTCGACTGCAATTTTGACAGTTGTACTTACTATCAGTTTGACGTAAGCTGAATAACTGAATAAAAACTACTTGAGGTATGCCATATGTAACGATGACATTATAAGTAGATTTCGGGCAAAACTACTAGATTTCAAAATCTTCTGGATTTAAATTTCATATGGCAAACCTGCAAGATTTAGAAGAAGATTTGAATATATTGTCTAATTCTTAAGATTTGATGTAGATGGAAACGGTATTGCACAACTATTTATAATATCGATTGTCAATTTCAAGTTTTCGAGATACAAAGGAATGTCACTTCACTGGCGGAATTACACACCTGATATTCCACCGCCATCTTAGCCCATATGCGATACGTCATCGATTTTGCGAGTCCGGCCATTATTTTACGAAAGCGAAGACGAAATACGCCGAAGAATACAGCTCGCAAATAAAATATTCTATTCAGTATTGACGGTCTTGAAGACCAGCTGCATACATAGGAAAACAAAGCTCCAAGTATACAAATCTGTGATAAGACCTCTGTTATGATATGGGTGTGAAACATGGACCCTAACCCAAGCATCCGCAAATATATTGAACGCCTTTGAGCGACGGGTCCTGAGGCGAATAATTGGAGCCAAGCTAGACGGGGACCAATGGCGAATTCGATACAACCATGAGCTGTACGAAATTTTTGACGAACCGGAGGTCTCAAGGATTGTAAGACTGCGGAAGCTGCAATGGGCTGGACACATGAACGACGAACAACGGATACCCAAGAAGGTATTCTTTGGGATAACTGAAGGCCGGCGGCAAGTGGGGAAACCGAGGAAACGCTGGTCTGACTCGGTCGACGAAGACATTTCATCGCTGCTCGGATTTTGGAATTGGATGACGCGATCAACGGACCGAGACAGTTCGAGGCACTGTTTGCAGAAAGCGAAGGCCCGAAAGGGGCTGTAGTGCTAAGAAGAAGAAGATATTCCACCGCCATCTTAGCCCATATGCGATACGTCATCGGTTTTGCGAGTCCGGCCATTATTTTACGAAGCTATGCAGCTGGCCACAAGTAGACTGACTACTTTAAATGCAAAATTTTACTGGAAGGCTTGTTACCACCTCCAACGTAAGTGTAACAAGCCTTCCAGCAGAAATTTACATTCGTAGTAGTCAGCTTGCTTTTGGCCAGCTGGCATAAGCTGTCACCCTACTTCAGCAGAATGCAAATGTTTGGGCGACGTAAGACATTTGCTGTTTGACGTGAAATACAAACTACATTCCTCGCGTGCTAGAAAGCACGTTGCACTGTCCACAGTACACCTACACCAGTTAGAACAACCAAATAAGACGCACGTTCAACTTCTTACACTGACAGCTAGTTTCAGGAAGCAAACACATTACTATTCTTTTACCGTTGAACATCAATAAAACTTAAACGGGTGTATGAACTGAAACGAAATTCACTTCAGAAGGATTACTACGATGTTCTCCGTAGACTTTCTGGATTTAGCAATTGAAATCCGTCTCAAAACTGTACCACTATGGTTATTTATTGGGCGTACGGTTTTCTAGTACATGGTTCGTTTAGATATAGTAAGGCTTTGGCAAAACTGACGTTTGATGGGAAGCCATATGGTAGAAATTTGCATATGTATTAGTCGGCCTACTATGGACAAGCTTCCGTGAGCTGTCAATCAACTGCAGCATAAGCAAATGCTTATATCGCATATGTACTATTTTCCGAATGAAAAATGAAAGAAACGCATTTCGTGCATGCTTAAAATTCACCTTGCAGTGTCCACTGTACTCCTAAACTTTTTAAGACGATCAAATGAAGCACATGTTATGCACCTTCCACTGATAGCTCAGCGTTGAAGGCGATAAAAATTAAACGGGTATAAGAATTGAAATAATTTTCACTTCACTAGGAGCACTTTAATGTTCTCCGCGGGCCACCTGAATTTCAATGTAGAAATCCATCTCGAAACTGTTCAAAACCTCGAATTTTCGTTGGCACCTCCATAATTCTTCATAAACCGCTATGTAAGCTAGCCAGCGAAGTCGACCTCTAATAGTCATGTGTGGGTAGTAACCGCTGCTGCCATATGGCTTCCTAATTAACGTCAGTTTTGGGATTTGGTTACTAACAAAGCTTACGTTCGTTAGGACGCCATATGGTACCAATTTGCATATGGATTTTTCGACCTAACATTTGACAAGCTTCCGTGAGCAATCAACCAACTGCGGCATAAGCAAATGCTTATATCGCGTAATATATACTACTTTCCGAATAAAATCGGACGAAACGCAATCCGGGCGCGCTTCAAATACACCTTGCACTCCGCACAGTACTCGCACACTTTTCAAGGCGAGAAAAGGAAGCAAATATTTTGCACCTGCCACTGATATCCAAGCTGTGTGAAGTAAACAAACAACCATTAATTCATGTTGAAAAGCGTAAAAATCAAACGGTTCAACTAAAGTAATTTTCATTTCACCAGGAGCGCTAAAAATAACTGAAATAATTTTCACTTCACCAGGAGCGATATTGTGTTTTCCGTGAAGTATCTGGATTTCACTCGAGAAATCCGTTTTGAAATCGTACAAAACCCCAAATTTTCGTTTGCATCTCCACAATTCATCATATACCGCAATGTAAGCTAGAGTGCAAAGTCGATCTACTAGTGGTTATGTGTGCGTAAAAGTGCTGCTGCCATCTGGCTTCCCAACATACCTGAGCTTTGATTGTTACTCTTCCGTTGGGGTTGCTATCTAAGGTGGAATATGACATCCTCGTTATTCCTTATCTAAGGTTTATTTCAGTGGGTTTCGTTGGCTGTGAAAATGTCGGCTACGTTCAAAATTTCAAAACAGAAATACACTCAGAGCGATTTCCGGCGGCTAATGAACGACCACAAGAACAAAGGGAAATTGGCAACTAACCCAGAGAAAATTGATTCGGCGCTGGCTAAATATCCTTTTGAAAAGTTTCAAGTCTTTCATAGTTATATTTTATTAGAATTTTGCTTGAAGTTCGGTAGCTGTTCAGAATACGCATTCGGGAGGCGAAGCGTGATATTTAGAATTCAATCAAATTGCGTGATGAAATCGTGTGGGTGACGCCACTTTGCAGGCATCGGCCCCACGGGTCGTGGGCGCAGGCCAATCGGTTCGTATTAATTCTTAGTGATCAATTTGCCCTGAAAATCGACTCGAAAACGTGCGGAAGATAGTTAATTTCAGGCTTTAACTTTGCTCCATACGAAATTTAAACAAGTTTTAATGGCAGCAAAGAGTTGCATATAAAGGAAAGTGAGAAACAGCTGATTATCAGACTCAAAAATCCGACGTGTTAATTTTTGCTATATGTACTGTATGTATAAATATATATGGTTATAGCACTCTTTTATCGAATGGTTACCGCTGCACCGATTGTGTTCAAATTTTGTATTCCGGAGCACTTTTTAATTCTAAAACCGATAAGGTGAGGAAAAATCCGTTCCAAAACCTTTTTCAATATGATTTTATTAATTTTAGTATCGAACTGACAGATGAGCACTACATTTATTCGTCAATTGACAACCTACACATTTATTCAATTGTGATCAGATGTTGTCATATAACACAATTGCAGAAAATGGGATCGGAGTTGTATTTGAACAACATTTTGGTGGAATTTAAGGCATTAAATTATAATATTTGAAATGGCAGATCCCCGATGCCGCTGTAATATATTGTGCAAGGACGGGTTCTAGCCCTTCTATAGAATAGAAAGGTGCTCCTCTTGAGAATAGAAGGGTGCCCTTCTATACTTTAGAAGGGTGCCTCTCTATTCTTTGGAAGGGAACCCTTCTTTTCTTTGAAAGAGCACCCAGATATATACATATATATATATATATATATATATATATATATATATATATGTATATATATATATATATATATATATATATATATAGATGTAGATATACATCTATATATATATATATATATATATATATATATATAAATAGATGTATATATATAGATATATATATATATATATATAGATATAAATAGATGTATATATATATAGATATATACAGTCTTCCACAAAAGTCAAGGTACAGAGAATCGGTAACTGAAAATTGTATTACTGAATCAATATTTTTATTTGAAAACCAAAAGTTATGAAATGGTAATAATACGAGTTCTGTTGAATTTAAGTTTTCATAAATTTGAAGGGATTCGGCAATAATGATCATTGAAGACAATAATTTTTTGTTGGCAATGTCTCTTTTCTACTCCACAAAAGTCTTGGTACAGTTGCAGAAAATGCCCTGTTATTTGTAAAAAGGGGAATCCCCCAAGTTCATATTATCAGAGTGAGTTAACAAACGTAGGCCGCTGTCTTTAATATCGCGTCCGTATTCGTGGTGTATCTTTTATTTAATAAAATTTTTAAAAAATGAGTCGAAAGGAGTTGAGTATTAAGGAGCGTGAAATAATTATTAATCTGCATTCAAATCAGAGCAAATCATATTCTGAAATAGCTGAACTAGTGTTGCGAAGTCGGTCAACCATTCAAAAAGTGATAAATCGATTTAAGAAGGAAAATAGAGTGGAAAATGTGCCCCGAACAGGTCGTCCATCTAAACTAAGTGCAAAGGACAAAAGAAAAATTTCGCGAATGGTAAAACAAGATCCATTTCTAAGCTGTAGAAAAATCTGCGATGTTCTTGGAATTAATGATAAGAAGGAGGTTAGCGCAGAAACTGTGCGTAGAGCTGTCGTAGAAGCTGGATTTTCATCTCGTACGCCTAGAAGAAAACCTCTTGTAAGTTCCATAAACAAACAAAAAAGAATAACATTTGCAAAAGCATATATTGACAAACCAATAACGTTTTGGGATAATGTTTTATTTTCGGATGAGTCTAAATTTTGTATATTTGGTGTAAATGGGCATAAGAGGGTCTGGCGAAAAGTAGGAGAAGCATTTAATCCCAAGAACACTATTAAAACAGTAAAACATGGAGGCGGTGGTGTTATGGTTTGCGGTTGCATGGCTGCTGCTGGAGTTGGAAATCTGACATTCATCGAAAATACTATGGATCAGAACTCTTATTTAGAGATTCTACGAAACAACATGAAACAAAGTGCAGCCAAATTAGGTATGCGAGAAGATTTCTTGTTTCAACAGGACAATGACCCTAAGCACACTGCGCATAAAGTTCGAATGTGGCTATTGTACAATACTCGCATGCTTGCTACACCGCTTCAAAGCCCTGATTTGAACCCTATAGAGCATCTTTGGAATAAGCTTGAGACAAAAATCCGAAAAAGAGTGATATCAAGCAAGGCGCAGCTTAAGGATGTTATATTGGAGGAGTGGGCCAGAATCAGCAGCGAATTTACTGAAAAATTGGTATATTCTATGCCTAAAAGACTGAAGTCAGTTATTCAGATGAAAGGATACCCGACAAAATATTAAGAAAAGTATAATTCAACTAACTATGCAAGACTATAATTACAATTTGTATCATTTTTCTTTAGGTGTACCATGACTTTTGTGGACTTCATTCATTGACTTTCCAACACATCATATGTAATAATATATTAATACGACAGAATTTTCGTTTTGTTTTACATGAATTTAAAGTGTAATGATTATAGTTGAAGTAATACCAAAAAAATTTTATCACTATAGGTTTTTTAAATAAAAATATCAAACAATTTTCATGATATTTATCACTGTACCTTGACTTTTGTGGAAGACTGTATGTAGATATATATATATATATATATATATATATATATATATATATATATATATATATATATATATATATATATGTAGATATATATATATATATATATATATATATATATATATATATATATGTAGATATATATATATATATATATATATATATATATATATATATGTAGATATATATATATATATATATATATATATATATATATATATGTTTATATATTTATATATATATGTATATATTTTGATATATATATATGTATATATATTGATATATATATATATATATATATATATATATATATATATATATATATATATGTAGATATATATGTATATATATTGATATATATATATATATATATATATATATATATATATATATATATATTGATATATATATATATATATATATATATATATATATATTGATATATATATATATATATATATATATATATATATATATATATATTTATATATATATATGTATATATATATATATATATATATATATATATATATTTATATATATATATGTATATATATATATATATATATATATATATATATATATATATATATATATATATATATGTATATATATATACATATATATATATATATATATATATATATATATATATATATATATATGTATATATATATATATATATATATATATATATATATACGAGAGTCTACTGTGTATATATATATATATATATATATATATATATATATATATATATATATATATATATATAGTAGACGCTCGTTTATATGAACTAGTTAATGCAAGGACAATTAATCTAAATGCGAAATTCATATAACTGGATGGAGCATTTGTCGGAGTTTTTTTTTTTTGTGGTAGGGAGGTGAAGGCATTTACGCCCGCCGAGTCTGGCAGTGTGGGACTCCTATGGAGGATACCCTTGGACTACCCACTAAACACCTCCCCTGTCAATCTGAGAACCTAGCCTGGAACCGTTTGACACATTACTTCGGGCCAGGTCTCGTTTTGTTACGCCGTGGGGCGCCTTCAAGCTGGGGAGTCCCTTTCCTAGCGGGAGGGGAGAGGGGAAGAGGAAATGCCAGAAGAGCGATCCCCCAGCCCCAGCGCCTCCGGCTGCTGTGAGTCCCATTTATATTTCAGGACTGCCCGAGCATAATGTGCCACCTGGTTCCATTTGTCAACCGATTCGAGCATCACGGCAACTATATTATCCGGGGTGAGCTCTCCCGTCTCCCTGTAGAGTTCCCTTGGCAGCCTGACCCATTTTGTACACGCAAAACATGTGTGACAGGCATTGTCCTCCTCTCCTGGGCAAAACCGACAATCAGAAGACCGTCACTTACCGATCTTGTGCAGGTAAAACTGAAAACACCCGTGCCCGCTCAAAAGCTGGGTCAGATAGAAGTCAGTCTCACCATGCCTTCGATTTAGCCACGGTCTCACGTCCGGGATGAGGCGCGTAGTCCACCTTCCCTTCGTGCAATTCCCCCAAGACTGCTGCCAATCGTTGAGCGAGCGTTGTCTCTCCTCGCGGACAACCATCTCCCTCGCATCCTCGTTTCGGCGCAGGTAGATAGCACGGCGCTCTCTAGCAAGGAGGGCGACAGGTATCACGCCTGCAATCACTCTCACCGCCGAGTCGGAGACTGTTGGATACGAAGATGCAATTCTCAGTGCTCCTCTTCTCTGTACCTGTGCCAATCGTTTTCGGTATACCTCCTTGCTGAGAGCGTCGCCCCATACCTCTGCTCCGTACAGTAGCACTGACCCTACAGCACTCATCAAGAGGCGTCTTCTTGATGGACTGGGTCCCCCTACGTTGGCCATAAGTCGACTCAGGGCCGATATTCCCGAAGCAGCCTTCTCAGCCGTTGCCCTGATTTGCTCAGAGAAACTCATCTTCGAGTCGATCAGTAGCCCCAGGTACTTCACCGCTGGCTTCGATTCGATTTGTATACCTCCAATACTGATCATCCTTACTCTAGGGATTCTCTTTTTTGTCAAGATGACCACTTCGGTTTTCTCCAGTGCTAAACTGAGCCCGCGAGCAGTCATCCAGCCCCTCACTCGGCGCATTAGCATACTTAGCCTAAGTTGCGCTTGTTCAACGGTGCGTCCAGGGACCAGAGCCGCAACATCATCCGCATAGCCGACCAAGCGCGACTCATCTGGCATCTCAAGTCTCAGTAGCCCGTCGTAAGACACGTTCCACAGGTCCGGACCAAGGATAGATCCCTGGGCAACACCCGATGTAATTTCCATCCTTCGTTGGCCCTGTGTCGTGTCGTAGAGCAGGCTTCGGTCCTTTAGGTAGTTCCTCAAAAGCCGCATTAGATATTCTGGAACTTGAAAAGAGTTTTCCAGCGTATCCAGAATATCCACCCATCTAGCGGAGTTGAAGGCATTCCTGACGTCGAGTGTCACCAACAGGACGATCCGTCGCTTGGTGCGACTATATGCCTCTGCCTTTTGGACCGCGTTCACCACCTCTGCAATCGCATCTATGGTAGAACGTCCTGCTCTAAAGCCGTACTGCCGAGGAGATAGGTCCCCAGCAGCACGAATCGCGTCAGTGAGTCTTCCCTTGATGAGTTTCTCTAGCACTTTCCCAGCCGTGTCTAGCATGCATAACGAGCGGTATGCAGACGGCGATTCGGGATTTCCCTTCCCCTTGCTGATCAGTACGAGCCTCGCCACCTTCCATCGTACCGGGAAACCCCCGTCCCGTAGGCAAGCGTTGAATGTGCTGAGCAGCAAGTCAGGACAATGGTGACAGACGAGCCGCAACACCTCAGCTGGAACACCATCTGGACCTGGAGCCTTCCTCGCTTTCAGGGAGAGGACTGCCTCCTCCAGTTCCAGCAGTGTGAAGAGTGGGCACTCTACTGCTGTTTCACCATGGACAGCGTCAACACGGACGGGATGGGCGGGGAAGAGTCCCCGCACTATCGCGTCCATCTTTTCCGCGTCATGTATACAAGGCTTCCGTAGGGCACCAAGTTTCCCCATGACCAGCTTGTAGCCAAGGCCCCACGGATCCTTGTGTACATTGTCCACTAGGTCTTGCCAGCAGCGAGCCTTGCTACTGTTGATCAGTTTGCGAAGGCGAAGAGTTTAGCAATAGTTGATATGCAAAAATGTGTTGTTAGAATGATCTGTTAGTTGAATCATCTTATGAAGTAAAAAAAAAAAACACAAATTACAAATTTAGGGTAAAATTCATTATTCTGGTTTGCAGTTTAACATATGTTATTCGTTTAATTTATTATTGCGAAAAGTAATGTGTAATTTTAGTCTATTTTGTTTGGCCCAAGGTGTTCAGTACAGCTTTCTCTCTCAGTTTACGAAGACACGAAATGTCTTGCATATCAACGCTATTTCCATCGGCCCAATATAGAATTTTATTCAAACATTCAACTGCTTCACAGTGATGTATCTTTTGTTGATGAACGTTTAAACAGTGCTCGCTTGAACCATCATCAGAATGTGTTTCATCGCCATCGAGCGCATGACAGTGAACTTCATTGTTCAATGAATGCACATCACCAAATGATGACTGCTCCTAAAAATGAAACTTAGCTTTGTTTATAAAAAAACGTTTTTAATTTACACTAGGATTCAATCCATTCTGCATGATTTTAAGTTGGAGAATCACGTTCATCTCTTGATCATGCGCTTGCTCCATGAAGGTTGACAGTGGTAAGTCATCTTCCGAATCAAATTCATCTTTGCTGTCGTGGGCAAGTAAAATTTTACGCCAACATTGCACAACCGTACGAGGCGTAATCTTATCCCAACAGCTTTAAGATGCTCATGTACGCTTAATTTTGGATTGGCGACTATCATAGACAGTAGGCTTGCTCTGTAATACAACTTCGTCAACCTGCTTACATTCTGATCCATCGGTTGGATAAGAGCTGTAACGTTGGGAGGCAAATACATTGCAATGATGTTACCATCATCACTACGTAGCTCTTCAACTGGAGGATGGCTAGGAGCGTTATCCAATAGTAACAAGGCATTTGGCGGAAAATTAGCGTTTCGTAAATGTTGCCTTACCTGAAAGTGTATGTAGTGTATAAAAAACCGGAATAAAATTCTTGAAGATTTTCATGTTACGTGCGGAACAAAGGATTTTTGAAACCAATTCAAAAATATCGTTGTGTTCATCCACGCAGACTTGGAATGTTTGTATTCCACAGGAATATCAAAATTTTTGAACGAACGTGGATTTTTAGCTTTGCCAATCATTAGAGGCTTCAATTTGTGAGAACCTGTTGCATTAGTGCATGCCAAAAAAGTTACTCGTTCTTTACAAAGCTTTCTTCCGGGAGCATTCCTTTCGTTATGTGACACATAAGTTTTATCGGGGAGCAACTTCCAGTAGAATCCCGTCTCATCAGCATTATATATCTGCTCATTATGCAAATCTCGCTGCTGTATTATATGCTTCAACTTCTGCCGAAAAGGTCCCACTAAGTCAGGCTTCGAAGATAATTTTTCTCCGCAAATTTTCAAAATACCATACCGTATTTTAAATTTTTGCATCCATCCTGGACTAGCATTGATTGAACACATGTTTGGGTATGTTTTATCGAAAAAATATTTGGCTTCCGCTTTTAATATTTCCCCATTCACGGGGATATTTTTCTCTCGCTGTTTTATGAACCAACATTCTTAGGAAATTCACCCTCTTGAATTCGCTTTTTCTTTCCTGGCCCACAGAAAGTGTTCACAATTGCAGATCTTATTTTGTTTTTATTTTTGTCCCTACATTATATTTTTTTGCTAAAACTGTTGCCGACATGCACTTTTCTAAGGCTTCTAAGATTGCAATTTTCTTTTGCAATGTCAAACACACTTTTTTTTCCTTTGCACTTTCATTTTTTTGTTCACTTTAATGTTAATTTGACTTCCGATCTGAAACAAACGAATTCCACGACTGAACGGATAATGTACAGAAAGCCCTTTTACAGCGAAAAAAGTCACAAAGCCAAATGACGATAATTTTGAACAAGATTGAACGCGTACGAAAACGAAAGTTCATATAAAAGAGTACTTTTTGAATTGAAAGTTCATTTAAGTGAATTTCCATATGAAAAGTTATGGGTTCGTATAACTGGAACATTCATACAAATGAGTGTACATATAAGTGAGAGCCTACTGTATATGTATATATATATATATATATATATATATATATATATATATATATATATATATATATATATATATATATATATATATATATATATCTGTATGTATATATATATATATATATATATATATATATATATATATATATATATATATATATATATATATTTCTGTATATATATATATATATATATATATATATATATATATATATATATATATATTTCTGTATATATATATATATATATATATATATATATATATATATATATATATATATATATATATATATTTATATACATCTGTATATGTATATATATTTATACATACAGAGGTGGCCAAAAGTGATCGGACAATACAAGAAACAAGCAATAAAATACTTTTACGAGCATAAGCTTTGAAATGAAATAAAAATTTTTCCCTTATATAAAAGTTACTTGTATTCTCAATTAATTGCACAAAAAATAAAACAGAAATAAAAAGATTTTCACAAGAAAATTAACAACTAATTCAAATTCACATTGCATCAAGTGGACAAAAGTAATCGGACATTTTGAAAAGTGTGAAATTAGTCATTGAAGTTTGGAGCAATTCTTTTCTTTTCATTTCCGAGTTTAAAAGGGAATTCCCCTAATTATATGTTGATATGTGTTTTTCTGATATCAGTCATTTACTTGTCAGTTTTAAGTGAAGAAAGTTAAACATGGCTAAGAATCGCAAAGAAACCTGTATACATGAAAGAAAAGTTATAATAAAGTTGTATAAAGAGAATAAATCCTTTTCTGAAATATCAAACATAATTGGAAGAAGTCGTTCGACAGTTTTCGATATCGTGAAACGGTTCAGAAAAAATAATCAGGTGGAAAACGAAATTAGGAGTGGTCGACCATGTAAACTAACAGAGACAGACGCACGAAAAATCTTAAGAATTGTTAAAAAGAATCCGACTACAACGTCCAGAAGTATTAGGGATCAATTAGCAGATGTAAATGGTACCAATGTTAGTGCCCGGACTATTCGTAGAGCTCTCAGCCGTGCTGGTTATCAAGCGAGAGTACCTCGAAAGAAACCACTAATTAGCAAAGTTAATAAGAAGAAAAGATTATGCTTTGCAAAAGAATTTAAAAGCAAGCCGCTCGACTTTTGGACTCGTATAATATTCTCTGATGAGAGTAAGTTTAATATCTACCACCCCGACGGCAGGTTGTTGGTGTGGAGAACTCAAAATAGTGAGCTTCATCCCAAAAACATTCAACATACAGTAAAACACGAAGGTGGCTGTGTAATGGTCTGGGGTTGCATGGCTGCCAACGGTGTAGGAGAACTTGTTTTCATTGACGAACCTATGGACAAACTAGGTTACTTGTCGATTTTGAAAGAAAATTTGAAAAAAAGTGCACAAAAATTGGGTCTTGATGGTCATTATTTGTTCCAGCAAGATAATGACCCAAAGCATACAGCTCATGATGTTCGTATGTGGCTCCTTTTCAACACTCCTGGTCAATTAAAAACACCACCGCAATCCCCAGACCTAAATCCCATCGAACATCTTTGGGATCAGCTGGATAAAAAAATAAGGAACCATCACATTACTAATAAAAGTCAACTGAAGACGGTGTTATTAGAAGAATGGGACAACATTACTCTGGACGTTACCCGTAAGTTGGTACAGTCTATGCCCAATAGGTTAACAGAAGTTATAAAACAAAAAGGATACGCAACTAGATATTAAAAGCCTATGTTCTAATGGAATCATCAGAAAGAAAAGTATTACAATTGAACGTCCGATTACTTTTGTCCACTTGATGCAATGTGAATTTGAATTAGTTGTTAATTTTCTTGTGAAAATCTTTTTATTTCTGTTTTATTTTTTTGTGCAATTAATTGAGAATACAAGTGACTTTTATATAAGGGAAAAATTTTTATTTCATTTCAAAGCTTATGCTCGTAAAAGTATTTTATTGCTTGTTTCTTGTATTGTCCGATCACTTTTGGCCACCTCTGTATGTATATATACATATATGTAGTCCGCGTGGCTTAGTGGTTAGAGCACTAAACCCGTAAACCGAAGGTCTCTGGTTCAAGTATCGTTGGATGGACTAAAAGCCTGTTCAGCTATGATACGTGCTGGTTTAAGAAAAAATCAGAACGTATCGCAGCTGGGTGGACTTACACACGGCCAAAGCGTGATGATGATCATATCACCCTGTCGAGTGCCGATACATTAGATCATGACAACGAGATACTCTATCTCTAAGCGAAGGCCCGAAAGGGGCTGTAGGGCTACGAATATATATATATATATATATATATATATATATATATATACATATATATATATGCATACATATATACATATATATATGTATATATATATATATATATGTATATATATATATATATATATATATATATATATATATATATATATATATATATATATATATATGTATATATATATATATGTATATATATATATATATATATATATATATATATATATATATGTATATATATATGTATATATATATATATATATATATATACACATATGCATATATATATACATATACATATATATATAGATATATATATATATATAGATATATATATATATATATATATATATATATATGCATATATATATATATATATATATATATATATATATATATATATATGTATGTATGTATATACATATGCATATATATGCATATATATGCATATACATATATATATATATATATATATATATATATATATATATATATGTATATATATATATATATATATATATATATATATATATATATATATATATATATATACTTAGTCGTGCCATAAGTTCTGTCACACGTATATGGGCAATTTTTGTATAAATGAAAAAGAGTTTTTGACAAAGGAAAATATTTTTTTTTCGCATACTAATGGAAGTAAAATAAGCAACAAAGTGGCCGCCTTTAGTCTTTACACAGCTCTTTAATCTGTTGGGCCAGTCATCGATAGCAATACGCACTGTTTCTAGCGGAAAATTAGCTACTGCTTCTGTCAAAGATCGCTTAAGGCTCTCGATATTTGGGTGTCGTCTCGTGCACACCATGGACTCTGACTCCGCCCACAGTAGTCCAGGGGATTCAAATTTGGGCTCCCAGAAAGCCATTCCGTAGCCCTTATAAACTCTGGAAAATTGGTTTCCAACCACGCTTGTGTGGTTCGAGCTTTGTGGGCTGGCGCAGAATCTTGCTGGAAAACCCAATGTCGGTTGTTGAATAGCGTAGAGTTCAGCGGCTTCAACAATCCCTCCAGGATGTCCGTTTGATAATTTTTCGCTGCAGTTTTTACGCCTTTTTCGCAAAAATGAAGCTCGGTGACCCCTTCGTAGCTGACACCCCACCATACCATGACTGATGCTGGATGATGTCCTCGCTGTACCCTAGTGGCAACTTCCCGGGCTTCTCTGGAGCTGTGGGCATACACCTTATCATTTTGGCGGTTGAAATGTTCCTCTACCGTAAAAATTTTTTCATCTGTAAATAAAATTTCTCGATGTTTGTTGTCGCCGTACCGCCGAAGGAGCTCTTTCGATCTGGTGCTCCTAATTTGCTTCAACTGCTCAGTCAGCAAATGTCCCGTTGATCGTCGAAAGGCCCTCATCCTGAGGTCCGATTTTATGATGCGAGACATACTTCGGGTGGAGATGTTCGTCTCTCGAGCCATGATTCGTTGTTTACGAAGCGGATTTCGACGAATTCGACCGTTTTGATGGCAGCAGAAGAAGGTACATCACGCGGACGTCCAGAACGAGGTCGATCTTCAATAGTCTGGATCTCGTTATATCTCTGGATCGCACAATACACAAATCTTTGCGTTATTTTTAACGGGCACAACAACTTGAAAATTTCACTCGCGGATTTTCCACACTTATGTAGTGCAATCACTGCAATTCGGTTTTCATTTACACCCCATTCCATCTTCATACGTTAACGAACAAACTTTAAATGACCATCAACTGTCTACAAAATTATGACGTTTATAAAACTGGCCGATATTGAAATGTCACTCATAAAATAAAGGTAGTGCCAATGTGAGAAATTATGTGACAGAACTTATGTATATATATGCATATATGTACATATATATATATATATATATATATATATATATATATATATATATATATATACATATATATATATATATATATATATATATATATATATATATATATATATATATATATATATATATATATAAACATATATATATACATATATATATATATATATATATATATATATATATATATATATATATATATATATACATGCATATATATATATATATACATTTATATATATATATATATATATATATATATATATATATATATATATACATGTATATATATACACATATATATATATATATATATATATATATATATATATATATATATATACATGTATATATATACACATATATATATATATATATATATATATATATATATATATATATATATATATATATACATATATATATATATATATATATATATATATATATATGTACATATGTATATATATATATATATACATATAAATATATATATGCATATATATATACATATAAATAAATATATACATATATATATATATATATATATATATATATATATATATATATATATATATATATATAAAATATTTATATATATATATATATATATATATATATATATATATATATATATATATATATATATATATATTGTCGCGTGTTATAGTTCGCGGCCAATAATTTTAATGTTCCGGGAAAGTGAAAACGCAATGTCTTTTAATTTAAGTTACGAGTTTATTTAATTACAAAAATGCACAATAATCAATTTAACACTTTCACTAATTTTAATTTTCACTATTCAGAGTCAAACACTTGTCCATAAATTTCTTATCGCAATTGTCTTCTAAATCACTTCACTATTACGAAGATCACTTTTCTATTACTCGAACAATATCGCTTCCCACACACTATCGCAGTTCTTATCGCGGTCGAATGAATGATTCCCCCATTCATTCAGCTCGCCTTTATATAGGGTCTGTAGTCATTCAACCCAGTTCTCGTACATTGGCGAATTAGCGGGAACATTCGAGCGAGCGTAAATGAATGGAGCAGTGACTCACTTTCAGATGTTGATGCTTGGTGGGTTCTCGTGATTTCGAGTAAATTCATTTTGTTGATGTTCTTAATTCTTGTGAAAACAATTGCGACAGTAGCTCGCAAAATTATTTGTACATGTAACACTGCCCCCACCTCAGTTCTTTT
>OZ017739.1:223027542-223110042 GCA_963969285.1 Odontomyia ornata
TTTTCTTTTTGTGTCATGGATTGAAGCATAAATTGAAAAAGAAGGAACATTTCTTACTTGTGCGGATCTTTTTGGGAGTCACTGTATATATATATATATATATATATATATATATATATATATATATATATATATATATATACATGTATATATATATATATATATATATATATATATATATATATATATATATACGAGTATATATATATTTTCTCCAATAAAATTCGAAATTTTACTCCGTTTGACAAACTCTAAAATGTTTTATTTTGCGATTCACATTTTAAAATTATCTATATTAAAGTTTGAATTTTCAAGTTAACAAATTTTAATTTTTTTTTTTTTTTACTTTACAATCTCTAAGATTACTTACGTCTAATGTTCACGTGTGAAAGATTCTCTCCTATCCTCTTCTACATAGTCTTCTTAGTTTGTTACAATCAACAAAGAGAATCTCTCCATGAACTGTCAATCACATACAGGATGCATAAAAATTTTAAATTATTTTATTTAAAATTTTTAACACTACAAGGCGAGGCTATCCAAACATTAAGCTGCAACAAATTCTTTAAAATTGTTTTCAATATTTTGTAATGATTTCATTCATTCTTTTAGGTTTTATGTATATTTTTTCTTCTATTATTCTTATTATGTTTAGCATTATCAATTATGAAAGGGGTGAGTGGAAAGACATAAGCAGCCAAATAGGATATTTGAAATAACAGATTTTTTTTTTTTTAGGTATATGAAGGTAAATTTAGTTTTATTACATTTATTGCTGGTCTAGTTACCTCACTTTGTGGTTCATTCACATAATCCTCCTTAAGCTCTTTTATAGTTTTATATTTTTTGTCAGGTATTTTCTTCTTACCCAAAATTACAACAACCTGCCTTACTTGATCGTTCGAACCTTTTTTAACCTCTTTTATTCTTCCTAACCGCCAGGAGTTAGCTATCTTAGTATCTAACGTTAAAACTAAATCTCCGACTTCCAATGGAGCTGCAGGTTCAATCCATTTTTCGCGTTTTAAAATTTTTGGCAGGTATTCTTTCACCCATTTTTCCCAGATCTGGGCTGTGTACTCCCTCACAAGTTTATAATTGTCCTTTATGAAAATATTGTTCGTGGTAACTGGCACCTCCTGTAAGTTATTTCTTCCAATTATGAAGGAATTTGGTGACAAATATTCATTGTATTCATCTTCTAATGATGTTAATTCAAGTGGTCGATTATTAAGTACTCCAATTATTTCATTTATTATACATTGAAGTGTAAAATCATTTAAATTAATCGTGTTAGTTTTTAAACATTTTAAAGTGTTCCTTAGACAATTTTTTGTCAATCCGACCATTCGCTCGACCGCTCCTTGAAAATGTGATCCTTTAGCTGGCCCGAATATAAATTTTATAGGTTGAAGAATTATACCTCGTTTTAACATGGTTCGGTTCCATTCGTTCACTATCTCCTCACTGAGACTCTTTGCGCCGATATAATTTGTTCCTGGATCCATTCTAATTTCCTTTGCTACACCTCGTAAGTTGAAACAATTTTGTAAAGCCATCAGCGTGGCATTTCCGTGCAGCTTCTCTATTATTTCGACATGTAATGCGTGTGTTGTTAGACAAACATATAGTAGCAACCATCTTTCGGCAGTAATATTGCGAGTTAATGATATTGTTATGGGTCCAGCTAAATCAGTCATTGTATATGTAAATGGTGGGACTTTCGCACTCAATCGAGCATTTGGTAAATCATCCATCTTGGGTGTTATAGGCTTGCTATTTTTCATTATACAGTATATGCATCTTTCTCTAATAATTCGCTTCACTTGTTTTTGTAAATGTAATGTACAAAACCTTGATCTCATAGCTACATAAACATTCTTTTCAATAGCATGCTTGTTGATACTATTATGCAATATATACAATTCAGTTATATAATGCCCTTTTGGTAAATATATGGGATAAATTCGGTCAAACCCAAATAAGTTTCAGTTCTTGATTCCAATCTTCACACGAGTTTGAGACCTTATAGCATTATTTGCGTCTGCATTCAAATCTAGTTTATAAAGTGTGTGCTTTTTATCTAACCTATGACCTTCTATAATGGTTTTGTAATCTTTGCCTAAAGATTCTTTTTGAGCCAATCTAATAAGAGCATTTTCGGCTTCCATGAATTTATAGTTGACATCATTGATCTTGTTTGATTTCTCTTTCAACATAGCATTTAATTCTCTCTTTTCAATCCTAGAATCTCTGTCTATTTTATTTTCTAATTCCTTTAACCTTTTCATTATAGGTCTTATTCTAAGAACCCTGCGCTTGAACCTGTAAGCGTTTTGTACTGCTCTTATAGCAGCATTCAACGAACTGAAGTTTCTAAATTCAAAGGAGGTTTTCTTTTCAATGTCTTCAGTGCGATATTTCATGATGAAGATGGTTATTATGTGAGGCTTCGTACCTTTTCAACAGAACGTCTGGCTTAAACGCAAATAAATTTGCGTTATACATAGCGATACTAAAATTTTCTTTAGTAACATAATCAGCAGGCATTAATTCAGTTGGTATCCATTTCCAATCGGCCTTATCAGTACCTTTCAAAATCTTATTTAATCTATTTCGCTCATAAATTGTATTTTTTGTTTCATGATTGATTTTGTAATACACACACTTGGAATCAGTATAATAGAAAACTCTATCAAATCTTATTCTATGATTATCTTTAACTGTCTGTGTGATGTTCACTAGCTTGCTTGCAATGTCAAGTTCTAGTTCAGGAATCGTGCGTTCTTTTTTGATTGGCACAGTATATGATTTAGCGTGTAACAAACAGACTCCTACTATGTTATCATTCATCCAAAATTGCGCGTATACACAGCCACAAGTCATATGCTTTCCAGCATCTCCGAAGGCGTGCAGCGTTACTTTATCGTATTTGCTGCCGCAATACAGCCTAGGAATTTTTATAAATTTAACTTGATCAATCCTCTTTAAGTATTTTTATCCATTCTTTATTCAAATCATCGGGAATCCTGGCATTCCAATCGAATTCGGGGGAGGAGATTTTTCTGTATAATAGCTTTAAATTTACCTTCACGAATTCGATAAGCCCAAGTGGATCGAACAAGCTCATCAGAAAGGATAATATTTGTCTCTTGGTAGGACTCTTGCCACCAGTAATTTCTTCTGTTGACAATTTAGCTTCCTGATATGAGAACGTGACCATATCATTTAAGATGTTTAATCCATATCCTAGGATTCTACAATTTTCTTCAGCCATGATTAATTTTTCTTCATCTAAATTATTTAGGATGAAGTATTTCCTCAGCGTTCCTAGAACCTTTTCACTGTTGGAATTTATCTTCAGCAGATTAAATCCGCACTTTCTAAAGGCCTTTTTCATGTTGATTATATATCTTATTGCATCATTTTCGCAAGATACCGAGTCTACAAAGTCATCTACCCTTACTAAATCATTTAGAGAATTTCCGCTTACTTTAGATGCTAAGTCCCAAATGAAACGTAATCTTTTTCCTTTCACAAAAAATTTAGGTAAGAAATAAGTTCGTGGAGTCAGATTTATCATATCATTTTCTGAAAGTTCTTTAACATAATTTTTTCTCATCATTTTATTAACATCTTCTGTGCATTCATTCATAATGCCTTCCTTGCACAATTTATTCTCTAAGATGAAAAATCTTTTTATCGCTAACTTCAATGACTCCTTACTCGGCAATGAAAGATTTGGATTTTTCCACAATACGCCCACCTCATACTTCTTTTCTCCATCTATCTTTTTAACAGTGTTTTCTAATTCATGTAATGATTTTTCACCGTCGTATAAGATTCTATCATTACAACCATCAGTTGCATTTTCTAATAACCTTAACGCTGATTTTTCCATCAACTTGTACTCTAATTCTTCTTCTTCTTTTAATTCCGTTATCTTATAAGTGTAATTATTGAAATCACATAGCTGTTGTCGTAATCTATCATTTGTGTATAAATTTTTTAATGCTTCATTGTGTACTACGAAGTCACCCAAATCTGTTTCAAACCCAATTGGGGCATCCTTTTCTAATGAATGCACTGATCTCATGTTTTTGAAACAGATTGGATTATCTATTCCTACAATATTCTTGTGTGATTTTAAATTTAAATTACTTAAAAATGGATATTGTTGTTTGTAATTTTGGGCTGAGAAATACTGATCTCTTATTTTTAAATTCAAAATAGATCGAAAATATAAATCTACATCATCATCATAATTAGTCTTAAATCTACGCTTAACTATTTTGGAATCTTTGTACGTACGTCCAATATCGCCAGTCCATGACAGTTTTAAAGGGCATCTTCTTCCTTTTAGATTGAGCTTCTCCACAAGTGTTTCTTCGATTAATGATGTAGTTGAACCCGTATCTAACAAAAATGTGAAATCTTCTCCCTTGAAATTTAATGTGAGGGTAGCTAAAATGATTTCACTAGTATTAGTATTAATGTTTAAATTGAAATTGTTTACATCTTCGTTCTCCGCTTGGTTGAACATTACGGCATTTTCCAACATCTCTGTTATTTCATTCTCAGCGAGTACGTCATCATCTGCATGGTTAACATTTATTGTGTTTGTCTCATACTTTCTTCCTTTTCGTTTAGGGCAGTAAAGTGAGTAGTGTCGCTGCTCACATCCATTGATATAACATTTTAATTTGTTTGCATTTGGGCAATGATCATGTTCTTTCGTTCCACAGATGATGCATCTTTTATTTTCTTTTGCCATCTCCTTGACTATTTGACCATCCATCCTCCATAAGAAAGAGCAGTTGCCAGCATTGTGTTCTGCATCTTTATGAAACCAACAATATATATGTAATCTTTTCTCAATGGTTTTGTCTTCATTTCCAAGGTTGACATGGGTGTGAATGTTGTTTTTATTTTTCGCCATATTTTCTTTGATCTTAATCTTTGCCAATAGCCAAGCTGTTTCAGTTTCCATTATTAACATCTGAAAAACAGTAATCATTGATGGTTCTCGACGCCTGTTCTCCATCACTTTGCTTATTACCTTTTTATATATGTTATTAGGCAAATTGCGTGTCAAGCGATTAATACTGTACATTCCAGTGATCAACCCATACCTTTCAGTAGTTTGAGCCTTTTCAAAGAAAATGATTAGCTTGTTTAAATATTCATACAATTTTTAGAAATTATGTTCACTTATTTTAAAAGAATTTGTTAATTCTTCCAATTCGCTCATTAATATTGTCGGTATGGTATCTTGTATTCAATCTTTGTAATACTCGTTCGAAGGTAATCATACTAGAGAGTCCAGCCTTATTTTCCTTCATAATTTCGTCGCGCTTTATTGCCTCTTGGACTCTATTTAAATTTTCTATTGTAGAAAACATGTCTTTAGTTTCTAAATAGCTCACATAGAAGGTCTGCCAGGTCTCTCGTGTATCAACGCACTCAGGTAACGTCTTGTAAGTGAACTTATCGAGCATTTGATTGGTAGCTTCCACTGGGTTATTGAAGGCGCTTCGATTAAAAACTGTTGTTCGTCTGTTGGTTCTGCGAGTCACGTTATTGTCATCTGATGTATTGTCTCTGCTATTATTTCGAGAGGATGTTGCTCGTCCTCTGTTGGTTCTGCGAGTCACGTTATTGTCATCTGATGTATTGTCTCTGCTATTATTTCGAGAGGATGTTGCTCGTCCTCTGGGTATATCGCTGGTTCTAGGAACATTTCTAGTCTTTCCTTCTATTCTTCTGATTTCATGTTCACGGCATTTGCGACAGAGTACTCTTCTTTCCAACTCTGTTCTTCTTGATTTGTTGTCCAAGCAATTACGATGAAAATGACCTTGACAGGTTGAACATGTCACATACGTCAAGTTATCAGTGGCATCTTTACAAATTTTGCATGTTTTTTCAATGTTCAATTCCATCCCAGAGTTTTCTGACGGACAAAGAATCACATCTTTGTTATAGTTTTTATCTCGTTCTATCTGTAACTCATCTCCATCACTATCTTCGTGATGGTTTTTACACTTCCATATTTTTTCCATGTTTTTTGCTGACGTTGCTGGCATACAAGTATAATGTGCTATCTTGTTACAATCGCTTGTTCCACATACAGCGATACTAGAAGTTGAATGTGGGTCCACCAACAATTCACTGCAAATGTCACATCTCTCACTCATTTTCAATTTGTGTGATTCTTTTATGTACTTCACTTTCGCTCTTGACGACTGTGACCATGTAATTGGAAATCAGAAACTTACAGTTATCGTTATTGTGATATGGTTCACGTTATCCGCGTGGCTTTTCTTTTGCGGATTGATTTTCAATTGATCACCTGAATTTCTCGTCGTTGCTGACGGTCTCAGTTAGACATAATTTTAATGTTTTATTTTTTCTCCAATAAAATTCGAAATTTTACTCCGTTTGACAAACTCTAAAATGTTTTATGTTGCGATTCACATTTTAAAATTATCTATAATAGTTTGAATTTTCAAGTTACAAATTATTATTATATATATATATATATATATATATATATATATATATATATATATATATATATATATATATATATATATATATATATATGTATATATGTATATATATATATATATATATATATATATATATGTATATATATGTATATATATATATATATATATATATATATATATATATATATATATATATATATATATATATATATATATATGTATACATATATGTGTGTATATATATATATATATATGTATATATATATATATATATATATATATATATATATATATATATATATATATATATATATATATATGTATATATATGTATATATATATATATACGTGTATATATATATATATATATATATATATATATATATATATGTATATATATATATATATATACGTATATATATATATAATATATATATATATATATATATATATATATATGTATATATATATATATATATATATATATATATATATATATATATATATACGTATGTGTATATATATATATATATATATATATATATATATACGCATATTATATATATATATATATATATATATATATATATATATATATATATATATATATATATATATATATATATATACGCATATTATATAAATATATATACGCATATTATATATATATATATATATATATATATATATATATATATATATATACGTATATATATATATATATATATATATATATATATATATATATATATATGTATATATGTATATATATATATATATATATATATATATATATATATATACGTATATATATATATATATATATATATATATATATATATATATTTAGATTTATATATATACAGGGTTTTCCAATAAGAGGTGTTATTTTGATGTTATAAGAAAAATGTCATTTTTGAATATAAATGATCGGATGTTTATTTCATTATAAAAAGGAAGGTATGCCGTTAACATTGTAAAATTACATCAGGCGTGAATGACTCCGCCGGACTATAAACCGCACCAAACAGTTACACGTTGAGGATAGAGAGGCTTTTCCACAATAACTCTTGGGTTTTCCGAGCCCCAGATGCGACCATTTTGCTTGTTGACGAAGCCACCGAGGTGGAAATGTGCCTCATCACTCAAGATGATTTTTCGATGGAATTTCGGATCATTTTCATGCATTTCAAGGACCCAATCAAAGACACGACGTTGTTGATGATCGACCGGCTTGAGTTCTTGTGTTAACTGAACTTTATAAGCCTTAAGACCCAAATCTTTATGCAAAATACGGTTGAATGACGTTTGTGGAATGCCTAATTCCAAAGAACCATGAGGAATGGAAAAACCTGGGTTTTCTTCAATACTTTCGGCTATAGCAGCAATATTCTCGGTTGTTCTTGAGTGATGTGCACAGGTTTTATTCTTCACATCACTAAGTTGTCCCAACAGCTCGAATTTTCCACCAATTTCTGTACTGCGATCCGACAAGGTGCTTCACGACGACCCAAAAATGTTCGAGTTTTACGAACCCGTCTTTGCTAAATTTTCACCATTTTTATAGTGAATCTTAAATAAATGATAACAAAAAATTTCCTTTTTCTTCGCTACAATAACTTTATTTATTTTTAAGCAGACACCGGCGTTTCGACAGCAAACTACTGTCTTCTTCAATGCAATGGCGTAGTTTCTACTTGTCAAATGTCAAAAAATGACAGCTTCAAAAGTGACATTTACCGAAATAGCGGGCTATTCAAAATAACACCTATTATTGGAAAACCCTTTATATACAGGGTGCGTACGGTATTTGAGGACAACTTCAGAGTAAAATTAATTAGCTTGTATTTTTAATAAAATTTAATGAAATTTCAGGAAATTTTTATACAGCGTTAAATTAATATATGGCTATAAAGTTATTCAATAAAATCACCATTAGCAGCAATAACCTCTTCGATCCGGGTTCGTAAACGATTTCATGCCCGAATCAAATGCTCCTTGTTCATATTGAACATAACGGCATTAATAGCAGTCTTCAGCGAAGAAGTGGTATTATGAGGACGCTTATTGGTCTCACGCTCAACTAAGCCCCATACGTAATAATCCAAAGGATTAAGGTCTGGGGAGTTAGGTGGCCATAGGTTCGGTGTTATGTGGTCATGAAAATTTTCAGCCATCCAATGTGTCGTCATCGCTTTATGTGAAGGAGCAGATTCTCGTTGAAAAATGTATGGTCTGCCTCCGCTTCCATTGTCTATCCAGGATTTCACTACCGTCTCCAAAACCTCGATGTATGCAGCACAGCTCACTCGAAGTCCTTGAGTAAAAAAGTGTGGTGGCAATCCATGTCCTTCGTTGCTGACAAATCCTAAAACCATAACAGTGGCTGGAAATTTTGTGTGCATAACAACAGGAACCTCCGTAGGATTTGAACATAGCCATGTCATCTCTGCGATTGGTCTTTTGATCTTGGTCAAAAATTTTTTTCGTCGAAAAAAAACCATAACATTTTGGGCGCCTCCGGGTGTTTGATTTTGTTTAAAAGACGTTTTGATCGGAGAACTCTTTGTTCCCGTATTCGTTCCGACATGAACTGTCCTCTGCGCATCTCGTAAGACTTATACCGAAGGTCTTCGTGGACAACTCTACGGATAAGGCGCTCAGAAACATGAAGCTCACTCGCAGGGACCCTCATTGATTTTGAAGGGTCCTCGTCTTTGATCGCTTGTACTTGCTCTAAAAATTCTGCGACAGTGTCAGAACGTTTTTCGTGCTTTTTGCGTTTTGCAACCGATTCTGTATCGCCTCCTGATACTTCCAATTCACGGCGAACTTTATGCACGAATGAACGGGCGCAATTAAGAAAATTAGAGATCTCTAAATCTGTATGGTTCGCACATATAGCGACGATGACAGCATGTATCTTCATATCTTGAGTGATGTTGTAGTCCGCCATTATTTATCTGAAAAGGAATAAAAATCGCGAAGTTATAGTCACATTTATGCATGTCCTCAAATACCGTACGCACCCTGCATATATATTGGTAAGTCTAAAAAGTATTGAGCTCGTTTGAATATATCTTTTATTTAAAATGGATTTTATTTAAGTACATATTGTCCTATCTATGACCTTTTGCCATTTTTTGGGTTGAGCCATTATTCCATCTGTGTAGAACTTCTGTGGGTTATCGGCGAAAAACTTGGCCAAGTGATTTTCACAGTCCCTTTTTGAAGTGAATTTCTTTTCATTGAGGAAGTTTTGCAGAGACCGGAACAAATAGTAATCTGATGGTGCAAGGTCTGGACTATACGGTGGATGCTCCAAAACTTCCCAGCCAAGCTCTGTCAATTTTTGCCGGGTCATCAAATATGTGTGTGGTTTGGCATTGTCACGGTGGAAGACAACGCCTTTTCTATTGATCTATTCTGCCGGGTTTTTTGAATTGCTTGTTGCAATCTGGTTAATTGCTGACAGTACATGGCCGAATTGAGTGTTTGGCCAGGTTCTAGCGCCACATGATAAACAATTCCCTTCCAATCCCACCATACACACAGCATAACCTTATTTGGTGTCAATCCTGGCTTTGAAGCTTTGTGATGATTCACCTTTTTTGACCATGATCTTTTTCGAACGACTTTCTCGTATCTTACCCATTTTTCATCGCTTGTAATGATTTGCTTCAAAAATGCCTCGATTTCATTGCGTTTTATTAGCATTTCGTAAATGTAAATTCGGTCGATCAAATGTTTTTTGTTAATTCATGCGGCATCCAAACATCGAGCTTCTTTGTGTATCCAGCCTTACGCAAATGGCTCAAAACTGTTTGGCGCTGCATATTCAGTTCCATAGCAATGTCATGGCTGCTTATGTGTAGGTGTTCTTCAATTTTTTTTGTAAGATTTCATCGACTTTTTCAATGATTGGTCGACCTGAGCGAGGTGCATCTTTGACATCAAAATTTCCAGAAAGCGAGCGAACCATCTCTTGGCCGTGGCTTTTGATAAAGTACTCGTATCTTGACCATAGACACCACAAATTTTTTCACGAGCCTGCGATGCATTCTTACCTTGATCGTAGTGGCAATGTAAAATATAACGAATTTGTTCAGAAAATGAATAAAACTTTTGACACGAATGACAAAATACAAAACTATCCATATGAAAATTGTAGACTGGAATGTCACCTTTCAAACACATGTCAGCTCGACTCAATCTGATTAGTATTGCCCGATATATGACAACGAACACATCTAGTGACGAAAAGGCTCAATACTTTTTAGACTATCTGTCTTAAATTAAGTTACAAGAGTTTATTTACTAAGAATGCATAATCATTAATTTCACTAATTTACAAATGATTAAAATGCTTTTATTTTTCACTTGTCTTTAAATTTATATTCCAACAGTCAATATTGCCTTTAATTCGCGCTCCACTCTTATCGCAGTTTTTTTTCTATTACCCCATTCATTCAGTTCGGCTTTATATTGGGTCTCAAATCATTCAATCCATTTCTCGTACATTTTTTTTTGTGGTAGGGAGGTGAAGGCATTTACGCCCGCCGAGTCTGGCAGTGTGGGACTCCCATGGAGGATACCCTTGGACTACCCACTAAATACCTCCCCTGTCAATCTGAGAACCTAGCCTGGAACCGTTTGACACATTACTTCGGGCCAGGTCTCGTTTTGTTACGCCGTGGGGCGCCTTCAAGCTGGGGAGTCCCTTTCCTAGCGGGAGGGGAGAGGGGAAGAGGAAATGCCAGAAGAGCGATCCCCCAGCCCCAGCGCCTCCGGCTGCTGTGAGTCCCTTTTATATTTTAGGACTGCCCGAGCATAATGTGCCACCTGGTTCCATTTGTCAACCGATTCGAGCATCACCGCAACTATATTATCCGGGGTGAGCTCTCCCGTCTCCCTGTAGAGTTCCCTTGGCAGCCTGACCCATTTTGTACACGCAAAAAATGTGTGACAGGCATTGTCCTCCTCTCCTGGGCAAAACCGACAATCGGGAGACCGTGACTTACCGATCTTGTGCAGGTAAGACTGAAAACACCCGTGCCCGCTCAAAAGCTGGGTCAGATAGAAGTCAGTCTCACCATGCCTTCGATTTAGCCACGGTCTCACATCCGGGATGAGGCGCGCAGTCCACCTTCCCTTCGTGCAATTCCCCCAAGACTGCTGCCAATCGTTGAGCGAGCGTTGTCTCTCCTCGCGGACAACCATCTCCCTCGCATCCTCGTTTCGGCGCAGGTAGATAGCGCGGCGCTCTCTAGCAAGGAGGGCGACAGGTATCACGCCTGCAATCACTCTCACCGCCGAGTCGGAGACTGTTGGATACGAAGATGCAATTCTCAGTGCTCATCTTCTCTGTACCTGTGCCAATCTTTTTCGATATACCTCCTTGCTGAGAGCGTCGCCCCATACCTCTGCTCCGTACAGTAGCACTGACCCTACAGCACTCATCAAGAGGCGTCTTCTTGATGGACTGGGTCCCCCTACGTTGGCCATAAGTCGACTCAGGGCCGATATTCCCGAAGCAGCCTTCTCAGCCGTTGCCCTGATTTGCTCAGAGAAACTCATCTTCGAGTCGATCAGTAGCCCCAGGTACTTCACCGCTGGCTTCGATTCGACTTGTATATCTCCAATATGGATATCCTTACTCTAGGGATTCTCTTTTTAGTCAAGATGACCACTTCGGTTTTCTCCAGTGCTAAACTGAGCCCGCGAGCAGTCATCCAGTCCCTCACTCGGCGCATTAGCATACCTAGCCTAAGTTGCGCTTGTTCAACGGTGCGTCCGGCGACCAGAGCCGCAACATCATCCGCAACATCCGCATAGCCGACCAAGTGCGACTCATCTGGCATCTCAAGTCTCAGTAGCCCGTCGTAAGACACGTTCCACAGGTCCGGACCAAGGATAGATCCCTGGGCAACATCCGATGTAATTTCCATCCTTCGTTGGCCCTGTGTCGTGTCGTAGAGCAGGCTTCGGTCCTTTAGGTAGTTCCTCAAAAGCCGCATTAGATATTCTGGAACTTGAAAAGAGTTTTCCAGCGTGTCCAGAATATCCACCCATCTAGCGGAGTTGAAGGCATTCCTGACGTCGAGTGTCACCAACAGGACGATCCGTCGCTTGGTGCGACTATATGCCTCAACCTTTTGGACCGCGTTCACCACCTCTGCAATCGCACCAATCGTAGAACGTCCTGCTCTAAAGCCGTACTGCCGAGGAGATAGGTCCCCAGCAGCACGAATCGCGTCAGTGAGTCTTCCCTTGATGAGTTTCTCTAGCACTTTCCCAGCCGTGTCTAGCATGCATAACGGGCGGTATGCAGACGGCGATTCGGGATTTCCCTTCCCCTTGTTGATCAGCACGAGCCTCGCCACATTCCATCGTACCGGGAAAACCCCGTCCCGTAGGCAAGCGTTGAATGTGCTGAGCAGCAAGTCAGGACAATGGTAATAGACGAGCCGCAACACATCAGCTGGAACACCATCTGGACCTGGAGCCTTCCTCGCTTTCAAGGAGAGGACTGCCTCCTCCAGTTCCAGCTGTGTGAAGAGTGGGCACTCTACTGCTGTTTCACCATGGACAGCGTCAGCACGGATGGGATGGGCGGGGAAGAGTCCCCGCACTATCGCGTCCATCTTTTCCGCGTCATGTATACAAGGCTTCCGTAGGGCACCAAGTTTCCCCATGACCAGCTTGTAGCCAAGGCCCCACGGATCCTTGTTCACATTGTCCACTAGGTCTTGCCAGCAGCGAGCCTTGCTACTGTTGATCAGTTTGCGAAGGCATTTCCTGGCCGACTTATATGCTGCCACCTGGTTGCATGCCTCGTCACGGTTCCGCGCCCGTTGAGCCTCACGCCGAAGCTTGTGACGCTCCCTCCGCTTTTCAGCGATTTCAGTAGACCACCAGTACACTGGGGGCTTGCCGTGCCGGGGTCTTCGACGAGGCATAGAAGCGCGGCAAGCAGTCGTGATTATGCTCATGGTAGAGTTCACCACGTCTTGAGCTGCCAGTTCTTCCGTCCCCTCCGGAGCTCCCTGCAGCGGCTCACCTGCTGTGAGAACCTTGACGAACCTCTCGACGTCCATTCTTCCAATGTTCCATCCAGTTGTAGAAGGCCGAGAGCACGAACGTCGGGAGATAGCATCACTTATCTCAAGCAGAATGCACTGGTGATCACTGGCTGAGTAGTCCTCTAATACTTTCCATTTGTGTATCCTCCGTACTAAGGACTCCAAGGCGAATGTCACGTCCGGTATGGTTCCCTCACAGCCAATACGGCGGAAAGTCAGCGTATTTCCGGAGTTTAGTACGACGAGGGCCGTCCTGGCCGCCATTTCCAGGATTCGTTTTCCCCGCGGATCCGTCTGAGGCATGCCCCATTCGATTGCTTTAGCATTGAAGTCACCCCCAACGAGCACTTTACCCTCTGCGTTCGAGACAGCGCCCTCCAGAGCATTAAGCTTGGCTTGGAAAGATGATATCGGCTCGTTAGGCGTTAGGTACACACTAAAGAAGGTGATCCCTGAGCACCGAACCCACACGAAACCATCCCCCCGTCCACAACTCTCCGCTTGAAAGTCACTGTTCCGAACCCAGATAGCGGCAGTACCAGTTTCATCAGAGTACCATAATGCAGGACTTCTATTATGGTGTTGCTCACTCATCAGCAAGAAGTCGGCTTTCCTGTCCCTCGCAAACTGCTCAAGCAGATTTTGGGCGGTTGAACTGCGGTGTAGGTTTAGCTGCAGGATGCGGGTCATCGAAGCTCTGATTTGGCCTTGGCTAGGGCTTCCTGGAACACCCGGCATTTTCCTGATCCCAAGACGTGTCCAAAATCAGGTTTTGGATCAGCATCCTTGCAAAGAATACAGTGTGCCTCCTTCGTACACTCTTTTCTTTTATGTCCCATTTCACCGCATTTGTAACATAGGGAACTCCTATCGGGTTCTTTGCATACTTGTGTGGTGTGACCATAACCAAGGCATTTGAAACATTGAACAGGCGTTGCTCTTCGCCGTATCCTACAGACAACCCACCCTATTCGTACTTTGCCTTTGTTCAGGAATTGTTCGGCGTCCTTTTCGGTCAAGTCAACTATGGCCATGCGTTGTTCCCTGTTTTTTTCTGGTGTCAGTCTCGCTTTGATCCTTCTCACGCTAGGGAACTCCCTTTTGATGGCCTCTTCTACCTCGGCCAGATCCGTCACGCAGTCAATGTCCCGTATTTCGATCGTTGCCATCGGCTCGAGCGGGGCTATAGTTGCGCTTTTGCCGAGGACTTTCTTTACTGCGTCACAGAATGCTTCTTTATTGCCGGGCTCTGCTCCGAATTCGACCAGTATGTGGCCCGACCGCGTTGGTCGTACTACTTTAATGATAGTATTGGTGTCTTCGGGCCTTACGTTTCCCCTGATGTCCCGCAGCACCTCCGCGTAGGATCGGCCATCTTGGGGCTTTACAAGCAGTGCCTGCTGCCGGGGTCTTCGTCGGGGCTTCTGCGTCTCCTGTTTTGCATCAGGTCCTTTTTCTAATTGGGCGTCCGTGCGAATTTTATTTTCTGGCTTTTTTTGAAGGAGTTTTTTTGCGGTTTTCTTCGCTCCTTTTGTAAGCACTGTCTGGAACCCCTGATCTGGTGCTCCACGCCCGTCAAGTGCCTCTTCCTTCCTTCTTTTATCCCGATCTCCTTCGATAGGGCTAGACGCCATTCTTTTATTGACTTTTAATGATGGAGCTATCTACATGTCGCCTTTAGATTTTGCCCCAAGCGCCTCTTTAGCCTTCTGTTCATCTTCGGCCCTTCACCAGCTCCTCCGATAGTGCCCTATGCGATCTAGGAGCTCCTCTAGTTCAAGGAGCCCTTCCTTTGCTACTTTGCTAATTTTTGGGGAGTCGCATGCAGCTTGTATTCTTTTCAGAACATCTCCCGCTTTTTGAAGTAGTCTTTCCTCTTCGTATCGCTGGGCCGCAATTGTACCTTGCAACCATCCTTGGGAGAGGTTTTCGCGTTCCGTTTCCGAGTGCAGTACTTCCGCCACATTTTCAACGGTGGCGGTACAATCACGCGGTGTCTGGTCACTCTTTGCTTTTAGTACCGTAATCTCCTCGTTTGCGTCTGGATTTTTCGTTGCAATATCGGGATTTGTGACCCTTGCATCGGTCGCTTTAGTAACGATCGCAGCCGTGACAATCGAATTTTCGGTGCTCTTTATGTTATCTTCCACTGCTCGAACACCTGAAGCATCCTGCCGAGTCTCCCGCTTCTCCTTAATAGGACGCTCGGGCGTTCGCATAATTTTTTTGCTGCGCCCAAACGCCGCAGGGATCTCAGTCTGCACCATACTGTCTGCTGTTCTCCGTTTTTCGTCTACCGCCACTGTCGTCGTGTTAGTCTTCGTTTTTTTCGTGGTTAGTACAGCTCTCGATGTACTGTTGACATCGTGGCTGCAACCGCTGGTTGCGTCGTCGTTATTATTTTTGGTTTCATTTTTTGGATGTTTTTGATCTTTTGATTTTGTTTGCTCCATTTTATTGGGTCCCCCCTTGGAGCCGCTATCTCCGTTCGTGTGTTGTCGCCTTTTTGGTCCCATGGTTATCTTTGCAGAGCAGGGAGGCCATGCGAGGGTTGGCACAAGCCCTTATGGGGACAAGTGCTCAGAGCCAGACCAGCGCTAATCGGGAGTCCGTCTCAACCGAACCTACACCACCAACCCAATGGTGCGAACTTCGACCGTACTCCGAGGCCTGCCAAGGTTTTACCGGGACGGAGACGGTATGATAGTTGAATTGGAGCCGTTCACACACGAGTTTCACCTCGGCGCTACTGTGCAAAGCAACTAGGTCCAAACCATCACATTCGCCAGCCCAAAGCGTCAATTCCAGTTCGTTGTCCAAAGCGTAGTCCAGATACAATGAGAGTCGTTACCTGTCATCCCAGGAGGGAACCTCACGGCGCCCCCCATATCCTCGGGTCCGTGGGGGCGGCACTCCCCAAAGAATGCTAGCCTCCAAGAATGTTCTTGTCGACCTGCTTTCTCCCTGCGGGAATTTCCTCGGGTACGTGGGGTCGGAACTCCCCAAAGAATGCTAGCCTCCAAGAGTGGTCTTGTCGACCGGCATTCCCCTGCGGAATTTCCTCGGGTACGTGGGGGCGGAACTCCCCAAAGAATGCTAGCCTCCAAGAGTGCTCTTGTCGACCGGCATTCCCCCTGCGGGGTGTCGACCGGCATTCCTCGTACATTGGCGAATGTTCTGAAGAGAACTTCTTCGGAATATTCGAGCAATTCTGCATGCCAGCAGTGACGTCACTTTCAGATGTTGATCATGGATTTACTTGGACCATTCTTGCGCGTTCGAGTTAATTCGTTGATCATGATGTTATAAGTAGTTGCGACAACAATTGCGACAGTAGCTCGCAGAATTGTTTGGTCATGTAACACTGCCCCCACCTCAGTTCTTTTCGCCCCGAGAAGATGTGTCGCCAGTTATAGTTGTCTTCCTGGATGTAATATGGGGCAAAACGGTCCAGATGCACGATTTTCATTTTGGCTCTCGGCTTGCGGTGTTCTTGTATGCGGTATACGACGTCGTTGATTCGCTTTGTAACTCGGTATGGTCCCTCCCAATTATGTTGCAACTCCAGAGCCATTGTGGGTTGTATAGCCACACTGTCATCTTGCTGGAAGCCAATAGAATTTGCCTTTAGATCATACCTGGTCTTCATGCGGTCAGTAGCCGATTCGAGTTGTTTTCGCACTGTCCGATGTATCTGGTTCAACCGTTGCCTTAGCTCACTTGCGTACTCCGAGATCGTTTGAGGTTTCTCAGGGGGTGTTCCGAACTTTATATCAGCCGGCAGACGAATAGACTTTCCAAAAATGACTTTGGCTGGGGTTTGGCCCGTCGATGCGTGTTCGGCAGCTCTATACGCCATCAAGAATAATGGGATGAGCCGGTCCCAGTCCCTTTGGTTCTCGTCAACCATCTTGGTCAGGTGTTTACTGAGCGTGCCGTTGAAACGTTCGACCATTCCATCGGATTGGGGATGCAGCGGTGTTGTCCTCGTTTTCCGTATTCCCAGCAGTTCGCACATTCGCCAAAAACTAGTGACTCAAAGTTTCGGCCTTGATCCGAATGTAGTTCGCAAGGTACATCGTATCTACCGACCCAATTTAACACTAGCTGTTCGGCTACAGTAGTTGCTTCCTGGTTGGGAATGGGGTAGACCTCGGGCGACTTGCTGAAATAATCGGCCACAACCAGCGTGTATCGATTTCCCCATTCGGATTCAGGAAAGGGTCCTGCGATGTCAACAGCAATCGTTTGGAACGGTACCCCCACGTTATAGGTTTGCATTTGTCCTCTCAGTCGTCTTGGACCTTTGACGGAAGCGCAAATTATGCATCTACGGCACCAGTCCTCTACGTCTTCTCGAGCGTGGAGCAATATCGCTAAGGTCTTGTTAACACCAAGGTGGCCTCCCAAGTATCCTTCATGCATTTCCTTAACCACATCGTGGATTCGGCTTTTGAGAAGTATAGTTTGCATCCTGTACGAGCTGCCATCCGCTGTTTCCCATTTCCGCTTGAGTACGCCACCCTCCACCTGAAGGGAGTTCCATTGTGTCCAATAGCTTTTCAGGGTTGCGCCATGCATCGAAACGTCCTTCCACTCAGGTCGCCCAGTTGTCTCCTTCCATACGAGCAATGGTCCGATATCTTCATCGACTAGCTGGGTATCTGAAAATAGAAAAAAAACAGCTTCCTTTTAATTTTGTGTATTTTATTTTTTATTTTTCTTCTCGAAATCGATTTTCGACCGTAATCGTTCGGTCTTCTTCAGCGATTAATTTATTTTCACTTACATTTCTGCTTATACGAGTATACTAGCTATGTTTAAGGAAATTTACTTTAGATCATTAAAAGGTAATTAGGGAAAGGCGTAAGCTAATAAAAGGTAGGAAAGGTAATTTACAAAAGGGGTAATAATAAAATTATTGCTTTTACAAGATTCAGAAAAGATATTATTTAATTAATTTAAATAGCCATGATCTGCAGTTTCCGTCATCCTGATTCATTAACTTTTTCTTTTCCCGGGTAATTGCCAGGCTTTCCATCACATCCAATTCACGTATGTCTCTAGCTTCCTTGATGACTACAGCGTCCTCCATTGTTATCTCGTGTCCCTTCGTGATAATATGTTCCGCTACCGCCGACTTGAAATTCGAAGTTCTTTCTTTCTTTCTTGCTGCTGCTGCTTCGCCTAGATGCTCCTTGATTCGCGTGCCGATGAGTCTCCTCGTTTGACCGATGTACACTTCTTCACAAGTGGGACATTCGATGCGATAGATACCAGATTTTTCGTGTGGTTCGCGCTTGTCTTTCGTTGATCCGAGAACGTTTTTGAGCTGGTTCTTGCTGCTTGATTCGATTAACCGTACAGAATTGAGCTGATTTATTCGCCTCTTAATCCGATTGCTGATGCCTTCGTAATAAGTTAAGCCTTCCAGTACGTTCTTTCGGTATTCGCATTTGGTAATGTTGATCGCCCCTGTCGCTGTCTATTTATCTGGGTCTTCGGTGCCATTCTCCTAATTGTCGAGCCCTTGAAGCCGTTTAGTCTAGCTGTCTCAACAATGTACCTCATCTCCTTTTCCTTAGCTTCCTTGCTTAGCGGCAAATCAAGCATCCTGTGGATCATGGGTCTGTACGGAGAAACCTTGATTTGCTGCGAATGATTTGATATGTTTGGAATCGTTCTCTGTGTGTGAGTTGCTTTCCGGTATACATCGAAAGTTATATTTGTTTGGGTCCTCCTTACTCCTATATCTAGGAACGATAGTTTACTGTCTTTCTCTTCCTCCATCGTGAAAGCTATATTCTTGTGGGCTCCATTCAGGTCGGCAAGCACATTCTCCACGTCACTCCTTTTCACATACGCAAACACATCGTCCACATATCGGACCCAATGTTTTGGTAACTGGCCTTTCTCCTGCAGTCGCTCTTCTAATTTTGTCATAAATATCTCGCCGAAGAATCGTGAAAGTGGACTTCCCATCGTTACTCCGCCTTTTGTCTTATAAAATTTCCCCCGAAAGGTGAAATAATTTTCGGTCATGCAAAGTCTCGCAAGTTGGATATATTGCCTAGTTTTCATTTTCCAAGATAATGAATTTTCTTGGTGAGAAAGCCATTCTTCTATGTATCCCAGTGTCTCCAACACCGAAATACTCGGGAATAGAGCTTTCACGTCGAAAGACACCATGATTTCGTCTTGCGCTGGCGGGCCAAACTTTAGGATTTTCTCGGAGAATTCTTTGCTGTTTTTTACAGATCTACTATTCATTTGGGTCATTCCCTTAAATTCATTCACCTACCATCTTGTCAGTTTTTGGGTCGGTGCATTCACGGCCGAAATAATCTCACGCATGTCGTTCCCCTCTTTGTGTATTTTCGGCAAACACTTTATCCTTGACAAAGTAGGGTTGCTCACTCTAACCTACGTCAATTCGCCAATTAATGACTCACAACTTTTAATTGTCCTTTGGAATTTTTTCAGGGATTCCTCTAACGGCCTCCGGCGTAGCTCGAAGAAATTACCGCTGCTTAGCTTTTGTATGACCGCCTCATCATGCTTGCATTTATCCATCACTACCACTGTATTTCGTTTATCTGCCTTGACAAAGTGAACAGGTTTCTTCTTCAGTTCAACAACTATGCTCGCCTCTTCACTGTTTACCACCACACGAGATAACAATGGAAGACGCTGTAATCATCAAAGAAGCTAGAGACATACGTGAATTGGATGTGATGGAAAGTCTGGCAATTACCCGGGAGAAGAAAAAGTTAATGAATCAGGATGACGGAAACTGCAGATCATGGCTATTTAAATTAATTAAATAATATCTTTTCTGAATCTTGTAAAAACAATAATTTTATAACTACCCCTTTCGTAAATTACCTTTCCTACCTTTTATTAGCTTACGCCTTTCCCTAATTACCATTTAATGACCTAAAGTAAATTTCCTTAAACATAGCTAGTATATAAGCAGGAATGTAAGTGAAAATAAATTAATCGCTGAAGAAGACCGAACGATTACGGTCGAAAATCGATTTCCAGAAGAAAAATATAAAAATAAAATACACAAAATTAAATGAAGCTGTTTTTTTCTATTTTCAGTTGGAGTATTTTGTGATGGCGAAAATTAATTCGATTACAAATAGCTGGGCATTTCGAATCTCCTCCAATGACCAACCTTCATCGAATTCGGCCGTTATCAATCGCAGATGAGCGGTCGGCTCCTTTGTCCTCAATCCGTCGGCAATGCTTGCAGTTCGGTGGACATGGACGACGAGATTAAGGCGTCAGCATTTCCATGAACTCCGCCCTTCCAATGAACAATTTTGTAATCGTATGACATCAATCTTTCGATCCATCTCGCAACTTGTTCCTCGGGGTTTTTGAAGTTAAGCAGTCATCTCAGCGATATATGGTCTGTTCGAAGAACAAATTTCTGGCCATATAGGTACTTGTGGAACTGCTTGGTGGCCTCTATTATAGCCAATAGCTCCTTCCTGATCACGCAGTAGTTCCTTTCACTTTTTGAGAGAACTCGACTGTAATACGAGAGGACTCTTTCTTCGCCATCGATCTGCTGGAAAAGTACAGCTCCAATCCCGCCGTTGCTCGCATCGGTGTCAACTACAAACCTTTTTCCGGGTTTTGGATATGCCAGCACGGGTGATTCACACTGCCTAGCATTGTTCATTCCAGACATACGGCTGCGAAAAGGGTACGTTTGTCGGGACTAAGTTTCAAATTCGCCAGTCGCAATCGGGAGAACACCTCTTCTAAGTTCCGCACATGCTCTTCGAACGTTCTCCCGATAACAATGATGTCATCTAGGTACACCAAGCAGGTTTTCCAGGTTAGGCCTAGTAGCACGTATTCCATTAGGCGTTCGAAGGTGGCTGGAGCGTTGCAAAGCCCAAATGGCATCACCACAAATTGCCACAATCCGGCCCCAACTGAAAGTGCGGTCTTCTCTCGGCCCTCCTTGTCGATTTCTACCTGCCAGTAGCCACTCTTGAGATCGAATGTTTACTAGAACTACTGGCGCGGCCCATGGACGGACAGAAGGCTCGACAACACCTTGTTTTCCCATGGCCGAGATCAGTGCGCTCACTTCTCCTTGTTTGGCTATAGGAAGACGTCTCGGTGCTTGTCGGATCGGCTTGGCTCCCTGTGTATCTATGACGTGAGTTTCCATACTCGTTCGGCCTTGGTCATCCGGGCTTGTTGAGAAGATGTCACTGTACTTGATGACCAGACGAGAGGCTTGCTGAATAGCTGCACTGGAAATTTGGTCTGCTTCAATATTGCAGACGTGGATTCCCGGGCTTTGTCTGTGTTTTGCCTCTTTTTCCAAAGATGGTCGTGAGCAGCTTCCAAAGATGGTGGAAACAAGCTGGCAGCTACCGATGACTGGCAGCTCCCGCTTTGATGCTTGTGGTTGAGTCTGCGGTGTTAAAGACTCTAACCGGCACGTATCCGTTCCTTATAGATCTTACAAGGCCTCGCCCTACAACCAAACTGAGCAATGCCGACATCTTCGGTGGCTCCATTAGATAAGATCGGTGGTCTCCAGAATCACCATCAAGCTTGGCCCATACAAGGCGCTGGGATCCTCCATTAATACTTCGACATTCCGCCATTTCAAAACCCGTTTGCCCAAATCCAACGTGATTCTATGTGGTCGCAGAAAATCCATTCCGAGAATGCAGTCATCCATAATGTTCGCGACCAGAAAATAATGTGGAAACGCAAGGTCTCCCAACTATATCTGGAAGTTGTAGTTTCTCCCGTAGCTCACCGTAGTGAGAAAATCCTGCCCTTATGAAGTAGTTGTTGCCTCACTAGGTCTAGTCGGATAATCAATCGGGTTGCACCAGTGTCGATTGTTATGGTGCAATGTTCTCCGTCAACTTGACCCGGAAGGCATAAGTCCGCTTCTCCACGATGTAGTCTTGATACGGTGATGGTGGTGCTGGGGACGTCGATCCTGCACATCCTGGACAATAACTCGGTTTTCTTCGCTTCGTGCAGTCTCTTTGCAGGTGCCCCTTCTCACCGCAATTCCAGCATCTAGGCGCATCATTTACATGTGGGTCTCTCTCAATTCCCACGCGCTCACACCTGCATTCATCTGCCACTACCTCGCGAACCCGGGCGGTGGTACGAGTCACATTTTTCGCTGCCTCAAAGTTCAGACTATAAGCCAATGCGTCCTTAAACTTTTGCTTTTGAGTTGAACGCACGTCATCTCGATGTTTGTGGGTCGTAAGCTGGGTAAGCCAAAAGTGCTAGTCGCTCAATATCTTGGGCTAGCTGCTGTAAGGTTTCGCCAGACTTGTGCATCCGATGCCTTAGCTGTGACCGATAAATCTGCTTCAGATGATCCGTAACGCAGCCGAGTTTGAGTGCAACTCAACAGGGGTAGTCTGCAAAAGCTCGGCAGCTGAGCCTCTTATGGCGGTTGCTCGTTCCTGCTCATTCCAGTGATTTGCCCTAGCAGCAGCTTCAAACTGGGTTTTGTAAATACTCCAGACCGTTTGCCCGTCGAATATAGGTGCTTGCACATTTCTGGATGTGCTTTGCGCTGCGGTTATAAGCGGGGTTGGTGAGGTGGTTACTACTGCCTTCGCTGCTTCTCTTTCATTTTTACCATCTCATGGTTGATTCTCTCCTCGACCTGGTATACCTTTTCCTCCACGCATTTAATTTGCTTGTTCAGACTATCGAGCTCCGCTTTTATTTCGGTTGACTGTTTTTGCAAATCTGCCTTCAAATCAGTTGACTGTTTCTCCAGCTTCTGTGTTATGTCTGCCTTGATTTCGAATGCTTGTTGGTCCAGGTTCGCTGCTTGTTCATTTAGCTTTGCATTTAAACTGGATGACTGTTCATTTTGCTGCGCTGATTGTTCATTTAGCTTTGCAGTTAAACTGGATGACTGTTCATTTAGCTTCGCAGTTAAACTAGATGACTGTTCATTTAGCTTTGCAGTTAAACTGGATGACTGTTGTCGCTGCTCTTGCTGCATCAGCATCAACATTTGTATCAGTGCATTTTCTGGTTCCTTTGATTTTGGTGCTTCTGCTTTGTAGTGAAAGAAGGTATAGTTGAATGTCCGTGGAGGACTGCAGCGATGGTCTGCTGCCTCAGCGAAAGAGAATGGTAAGATCCGCCGAGATTGGCCTTGTCTGGGGACGCGTGAATGCGCTGGCAGGCTAGCGTTGCGGTGTCGTGGGGCGGGTTCTTTCCCCCAGCACAAGGACCCACTACAAAAGAATTTCGCATCCACGAATTCCGGGGTCATATCAAAGTCGACAAAGGAGGTAAGCAACTAAGGGTTGGTAATTGCTGACGAAAGGGACAAACTGGACCTGGGGAAGACAGACGGACTTAAGGGGACTTCGTCGTTACCCGACAATTCTTATGGCCCACAAATAAGAGTAGGGCATCCAGATGGAGGTGGTGCCCCCTCGCACCCTCCCAACCGGATCAAGATCCAAACGTAGACGTGGCATATATTTCCCATTTGAGTGGCAAATTCATACAAACATAGTTTGCATGAACTTTCCCATCAAAAGAGAAATATAGACGTGACCAATTTATGTTATAGAATTTTGTGATCGAATTACATAACCCTATACCATAAAAGGGCACGCGAGCGGAAGGCCACTCTACCCGGCAAGAGCCCCTGTTAAGCGACAAAAAACGGAGGAGCGCGCCCGATGGCTAGCCCATATGAGCGGAGTCCTAAATCCGGTCAGGTATAACGGAATGGAAAGACCGACGGTTCCGCTTTTATAATCCATTTTTTACTCACTGCCAAATTTTTACTTGCATCGAATTTTCTCTATAATTTTATCAATTCTTCATTCAAAATCTACCTTTTAATCTTTAACAAACATTTCATCTTTCATTTTTATGTAATCATAATTTGTACCACAATTTCTTTTAGAACAACATGTAAGACTACTACTGTATGAAAAATCAAAATAGTGATAATAAAGTTTTAAGGATTAAATATATTATGGATAAAGTTTAAACTAAATACATTTGCTCTATGATTGTGTACTGAGCGAAATGTTTATATTTCTATATGAAATGCAGTATTATAAATATAGTTTGCCTATGTATTTATCTTTCTTATTTATCCTTTTTTTGTTTCTGGTTTATACAATTCTACCATAGCTGGTTAATTGAAAAACAAATGGATCCATTAGTTTTGATATTTGACTATTTTTACTTTTTTTCCTCTGTACCCTTTGATACTGAATCCTGACATATTTGATTTGAATTAACCATTTTTGTCTATTAAAAAAATATATTGTCCTGTTTAAAATTTGTATATATAATTCAGGCTACTCTCACTTTATATCTTTCGGTTTAAATATTACAGATTTGTTTTGTATAAGAAATCTTTGCTATTGAGTTTTAATAAGTTTGTTTGTTCGTTCTTTGCTTCGGGATAATACATAAAGCATTGAATAGAAACATTCACATGTATTAGTGGGTTGTGTCGTATATTTCTTTTAACAATTTTTTTTCAATGATATTTACACAACATACGAGTAGAAACATTTGAGTTTATTGTAATCTACCTCAATGATAAGACCATGAGTTTTTTTATTTTTATTTTTGTATATAAGTGACTGATTGCTATTTCTTTTATTTTATTATATTTATCTAAATTGTAATGGATGCTGACTATTTGAATTATGTTGACATCTAACTAGTACTTTAATGATATTTTATATTGATCCAAAAATAATAAAGTACTTGAAATAGGGAGGTTATTTATAAATGCCACCATTTATTATTTAAATGTGGTTATATGTTGTATGCACGTTTTAATTAAAAAATTTTATGGCGATTATACATTTAATGTATTTCTTTTTACATTCCTTTTTCTGATTCTTCTCTTTCGGAATAGCCTAGCAATTTTGAATAGAAAATCGCAATTTGACGTTATACTGTTTGTTGTTTCTGTTCTCTTATTTTATGCTTATGCATATAAAACCCATTTTAAGTTTATCATGCTGAGTTCCGTGTAATCACTATTTCAATCTGTTTACTTCTTCTTTTTTTCGTATTTTCCTCTGTAACTGTTAGATTTCAAATATAAAAAAAAATTAATTATTTTTTTCGCATAAATCTCGGTAGAGGGTCACTTTCATATACATCATTGTTTTTGTTTTGTTACTTCTAATTCCTAATTTTGCTTATAATTGATATTTTTTTATGTATATACTTGAACAAATATAAAAAATAAGACCATCATTACATAGTATTATAAAATTATTGTATATAATAAAACTTGAATACCTCAATTTGTTTATTGTTTAAGTTAAGATTGGCGAAAATTTTGATTTGCAAACAGACTATGTAAACCAAAATTTATGTTTATAGTAGTCAAAAGAATGCTTGTTAGAAGAAAAAAATAATTGTCTTCACCTTTAACATATCATTTGTGTATTTTCGCCTTTCATATAGCATGGCCATTATAAAATCCTATTAGGCATACTGGGGTTTCTCTAATTTTTTTCTGTTACAATACGTTCAAATAAAATTGCATTCTCTACAATATTTTTTTTTTCTTAACCCACTCAAGACCAACATTGGTTCGTCTTCTTGTTCTCTCTACTCTCCCTTACTTGCTTTGTGAATATATTTCTAACTACATACATATTATAAGAAGCAAATTAAAAGACGGTATCAACTTCATTCCCGTTTAGAAAAAAAAATGACCACCATTAAAAATCCTTCTTTTGTGAGTCGTAACGTGGTGGGTGTTTTTTATCCTCTTGTAAACAGTTTTTGTTATAATGAGACCCTCAATGTGGGTGGTTTAAGCGGTCTTAATGCCTTTAATCCTGTCTGAATGTTGGGCAACGAGTTAAAACTGAAATCCCGTACTTTCAGCTTGCGGAGAGGCAACGGTTTGCTGATTGCGTTAATACCAGACAAGCTTAGACTCTTCAAAGACTTTATTTCCTTAAAACACAATCTCCTATGATTAAACGACCAGCTCAGAATAGATCCAAATGCTTCAATGAACTTGAAAAAGAGTTCCTGATAAATTCGATATATTCGCGACCGCTTCTTATACGAAGGGTTTCTAGTTTCGGTTGTCATTCACTATCAATGGTTTTTAAAGATAAAACGAACTCGCACTCAAGAAACTCATCACGATTACAATTGTGCATTTTCTAGATGTGAATGTAACGTAAATTATCATGAATAGCACTAACTTTTTTTATTTAGTCTTTCTATCATCTTCTGTTGTCATCTTATTGGTTGAGAGAATTATAAGATTTCATCGGTATTCACTTTAGATTTTTCGTATCTGTGGAAGGTTTTCAGCCATAGTCTATACATATTTGCATCAGTTGCTGATATTTCCTATAAAACCAGAGATTGCAGTAAGTTTCATTTCGTTGAACTTAAGACGCATTGCAGAGCATTTTTCGATCGTTATTCGCCCTTCATACGTCCTTCGGATTCCACTTTGTCTTGCCAAACAAATAACTAATAATATGCAAGAAGAACCACTTGCAGTCAACCAATTCTTCCGGTCCAGTTACTCACGGCAGTGATTTGCTCCCAAGGATTACCTTTTCGGAGTATGATCAGTTTGATGCATGATGATGTATGTATTTTGGTTTTCAATTGATAGCTAAATTTCAACTCAATTGCTCGCATTCCCATGTGGGACTCTTTACATTATGATCTTCTGAGTCATAGATATAATTTGATGGACGAATCGCGAGCACTGTCCCCAGCGCATCCGTTTTTACCAATTATGTACAACTAGGGGCTTGAATAAACCGATTTTATATAATACTAAGAAGTAGCCGAACTATGCAAGTAATACTAATCTTCAAAAATCTCTTCTGAATTTCTTAATAAGATTATTTATATTAAATTTTATGGACTACTGGGGAGCAAGAAAACTGTAAAAATACACCGCTGAAAAGCTGACAAGGGGCAAATGCACTTTACCCGAGCATGAGCTCTACTCGAGAAACTCTCCTCATAAGATACAATGGAACTTTTTCCTTTGCCATTGGTACTAAATCGCATTTCTGTGGACAATTATATTGATACTTTTGCTTTAAAGCTGCTGGTCCAATGTAATACATGAAAAAATTCGATTGCACTTTTTCCAACATGTCTTGCTCTTGAGTGTGGTCGTCGCTCTCAACTTCCTTGTGTGCTGATTTGACGTTCTGCGTCTTGAGCGCATAGGTTTCCCCTCATCGATTACAATGAAACTTTTTCTTTTGCCGTTGGAAATAAGTAAATCGCATTGGCGTGAACAATTTTGCGGTTACTTTTGTTTAGGGCTGCTTCTGCTATGTAATACATGACAAATTCAATTGCCTAAAGACTTATAAGCCTTCTCCTTTATTTTTCCCGTTTTTCTTTTTCCTTAACTGATAGAAAATGTAGCTTACTTGGATTGTTGAAGGGTCTCCCTTTATTGACTCCATCAATTCGTTGAGTTTCCACTTTTCCTGCGTAAATTTGATTTCTCTCTCTTGATCCGATGGTTCGGTTGCTGGTTCCAAAACGGCAAAAATGTACCGTTCCAAGTGCGCCCACGCGGCACGTTGACATCCAAGGGATTCTGCAGGTGCAGGCAAGGTAAATTTTTTTAGGCAACGCTATCGACACAGCTACTTACCGAATCTTTGTCAGAATACGCGCGCCCACTAATTTTCAAATCTCCTCCCGTCTATTCGGGATTTCGTCGTCGAGTAGCTCCAAATTTCTCTTCTGCTCGTCCACCTCCCAGACATTCCTGTCATCGCTTTTCTCTTTCCACTCTTCCGAATTTAGTACACCGGTTCGGCGTACCCGATCAACGTTCCTGCACTGCTAATTTTATGCGGCGGATTTAAATTGTACTAAATGAACTAAATTTAAATGAAGTAAAGAAAAATGGATAGGATTTGAATTAGCAATAAAAGTTAAATCTCATAACGAATATAATTAAAGAGAGACATTTAAATTAAATATAAAAGAAGATTGATATAAAATTACATTTGATATAAAGGGAAATTAATATAAAATTACTTTTGATAATAATACTAAGAAGAAAAATTATTTTTCAAATTACGATTACAATGGAAATGATGACATAGTTTTTCTAAATCTGCCACATAAAACCACAAGTAGGGGGTAGGAAGGTTTTCAAGCAGTTTTTTTGTGTAACTGCTCGATTAATACAGCTTCTCCACCTTCTGCGCCTTTTTCCGCATCTGAGGGTTCACCCGAACCCAGATACACATCTTCCGCCTCGATCTCGTCACGCAAGCGTGCAATCAGTATGGCCTTTGTACCTTGCATAGCCAGATTTCGCTGTTCCAACTCCTCCTTAAGCTCCGATATGGTAAATTCATTAATTTTTAAATTTAAGCTTCGTGGCATTTTTATTGTTTCGACTTTTTTCCAGCAGTATCCACGATACATTTCAATATTGTGCACTTTAAAAATGTTTAAAAGTTCGAAATTTGTTTTCTCACTTCTGACACTACTGTCGCGTGTTAGGGTTCGCGGCTGATAAGTTTAATGTCCCGGGAGTCTTTTAAATTAAGTTCAAAGATTTTATTTGCACAATAATTAATTTCACTTTTTTGCAAATAATTAAAATATTATTTTTCACTTGTCTATAAATTTATGTTTCAACTGTCTTCACTTAATTCGCGCTCCACTCTTATCGCAGTTTTTTAACTATTACCCTTCCCATTCATTCAGCTCGGCTTTATATAGGGTCTCGAGTCATTCAATCCATTTCTCGTATATTGGCGAATGTTCTGACGAGAACTACCTGAAATATTCGAGCAATTCTGAATATCCGCAGTGACGTCACTTTCACTTATTGATGATGGATCTACTTGGTCCATTCTTGTGCTTTCGAGTACATTCGTTTTCTTTTCTTGGTTGATCATGATGTTATTAATAGTTGCAACAATAATTGCGACAGTAGCTCGCAGAATTGTTTGGACATGTAACACTGCCCCCACCTCAGTTCTTTTCGCCCCGAAAAGATGTGTCACCAGTTGCAGTTAAGTCTCCCTGGATGTAATATGGAGCAAGACGGTCCAGGTGCACGATTTTCATTTTGACTCTCGGCTTTCGGTGTTCCTGTATGCGATAAAGGACGTCGTTGATTCGCTTTGTAACTCGGTATGGTCCCTCCCAGTTATGTTGCAACTTCGGAGACCTACCCTTCGGCCGTTGTGGTTGTATAGCCACACTGTCATCTTGCTAGAAGCCAGTAGAATTTGCCTTTAGATCATACCTGGTCTTCATGCGGTCAGTAGCCAATTCGAGGTGTTTTCGCACTGTCTGATGTATCTGGTTCAACCGTTGCCTTAGTTCACTTGCGTACTCCGAGATCGTTTGGGGTTTCTCAGGGGGTGTTCCGAACTTTATATTAGCCAGAAGACGAATAGTCTTTCCAAAAATGACTTTGGCTGGGGTTTGGCCCGTCGATACGTGTTCGGCAGCTCATCAAGAATAATGGGATGTACCGGTCCCAGCCCCTTTGGTTTTCGTCAACCATCTTGGCCAGGTGTTTACTGAGCGTGCCGTTGAAACGTTCGACCATTCCATGGATTGGGGATGCAGCGGTGTTGTCCTCGTTTTCCGTATTCCCAGCAGTTCGCACATTCGCCAAAAACTAGTGACTCAAAGTTTCGGCCTTGATCTGAATGAAGTTCACAAGGTACGTCGTATCTACTGACCCATTTTAGCACTAGCTGTTCGGCTACAGTAGTTGCTTCCTGTTTGGGAATGGGGTATACCTCGGGCCACTTGCTGAGATAATCGACCACAACCAGCGTGTATCGATTTCCCCATTCGGATTCAGGAAAGGGTCCTGCGATATCAACAGCAATTCTTTCAAACGGTACTCCCACGTTATAGGTTTGCATTTGTCCTCTCAGTCGTCGCTTTGAACTTTTGACGGAAGCGCAAACTGTGCATCTATGGCACCAGTCCTCTACGTCTTCTCGAGCGTGGAGCCAGTAGAACCTTTCCCGCAATTTCGCTAAGGTCTTGATAACACCAAGGTGGCCTCCCGAGGATCCTTCGTGCATCTCGTTGACCACATCGTGGATTCGGCTTTTGGGAAGTATAGTTTGCATCCTATAGGAGCTGCCATCCGCCGTTTCCTATTTCCGCTTGAGGTCGCCACCCTCCACCTGAAGGGAGTTCCATTGTGCCCAATAACTTTTGAGGGTGGCGCCATGCATCGAAACGTCCTTCCACTCAAGTCGTCTCCTTCCATACGAGCAATGGTCCGATGTCTTCATCGGCTAGCTGGGCATTTTGAATCTCCTCCGATGACCAACCTTCATCGAATTCGGCCGTTATCACTTGCAGATCAACGGTCGGCTCCTTTTCCTCAATCCGTCGGCAATGCTTGCAGTTAGCTGGACATGGACGACGAGATAGGGCGTCAGCTGATACGACGTGTCCCAGGTATTTTACTTCAGCTGCGAAAAGGGTACACTTGTCGGGACTAAGTTTCAAATTCGCCAGCCGCAATCGGGAGAAAACCTCTTCTAAGTTCCGCACATGCTCTTCAAACGTTCTCCCGATAACAATGATGTCGTCTAGGTACACCAGGCAGGTTTTCCAGGTTAGGCCTCGTAGCACGCATTCCATTAGGCGTTCGAAGGTGGCTGGAGCTTTGCAAAGCCCAGATGGCATCACCACGAATCGCCACAATCCGGTCCCAACTGAAAATGCGGTCTTCTCTCGGTCCTTCTTGTCGATTTCTACCTGCCAGTAGCCGCTCTTGAGATCGAGTGTAGAAAATCATTTTGCGTCGGCTAAAGTGCCCATGATGTTATCGATGCGTGGGAGCGGGTAACTATCTTTCTTAGTGACGTCGTTAAGCTGCCTATAGTCGACACAAAAACGAGTGCTAACATCCTTTTTCTTTACTAGAACTACTGGCGCGGCCCATGGACTGACAGAAGGTCCGATAACGCCTTGTTTTTCCATGTCCGAGATCAGTGCGCTCACTTCTCCTTGTTTGGCTATAGGGAGACGTCTCGGTGCTTGTCGAATCGGCTTGGCTCCCTGTGTATCTATGACGTGAGTTACCATACTCGTTTGGCCTTGGTCATCCGGGCTTGTTGAGAAGATGTCACTGTACTTGGTGACCAGATGAGAGGCTCGTTTGAATAGCTGCACTGGCAATTTGACCTGCTTCAATATTGCAGACGTGGATTCCCGGGCTTTTTCTGTGTCTTGCCTCCTTTTCCAATGATGGTCGTGAGTAGCTTCCAAAGAGGTGATGGTGGAAACAGGCTGGCAGCTGCCGATGACTTCTCCTGCTTTGATGCTCGTGGTCGAGTCTGCGATATTAAGGACTCTAACCGGCACGTATCCGTTCCTTATAGATCTTACAAGGCTTCGTCCTACAATCAAACTGCGCAACGCGGACGTTTTCGTTGGCTCTATCAGATAAGATCGGTGGTCTCCAGAATCATGATCAAGCTTGGCCCATACAATGCTTCCGGAAGAATTCGGTACGTCATTGTCGGTACCCAAATCAAGCATCCGCAAATATATTGAACGCCTTTGAGCGACGGGTCCTGAGGCGAATAATCGGAGCGAAGCTAGACGGGGACCAATGGCGAATTCGATACAACCATGAGCTGTATGAAATTTTTTGACGAACCGGGGGTTTCAATGATTGTAAGACTGTGGAAGCTGCAATTGGCTGGACACATGAATCGTATGGACGAACAACGGATACCCAAGAAGGTATTCGTTTGGAGAACTGAAGGCCGGTGGCGAGAGGGGAAACTGAGGAAACGCTGATCTGACTCGGTCGACGAAGACAGTTCATCGCTGCTCGGATTTCTGGATTCGATGACGCGGTCAACGGACCGAGACAGTTGGAGGCTCTGTTTGCAGGAAGCGATGGCCCGAAAGAGGCTTTTGTGCTAAGAAGAAGAAGAAGAAGTTTCGGTACATACTACCACATTCATCTTGGGAATTTGAACGCTGGGATCCTCCATCAATACTTCGACATTCTGCCATTTCAATACCCGTTTGCCCGAATCCAACGTAATTCCATGTAGTCGCAGAAAATCCATTCCGAGAATGCAGTCATCCATAATGTTCGCGATCAAAAAATAATGTCGGAACGCAAGGTCTCCCAACTGTATCTGGAGGTTGACCTCTCCAAGGACAGGTGCAGTTTCTGCCGTAGCTGTCCGTAATGAGAAAATCCTGCCCTTGTGAAGTAGTTGTTGCCTCACTAGGTCTGGTCGTATAATCGATCGGGTTGCACCAGTGTCGATTGTAATGGTGCAATGTTCTCCGTCAACTTGACCCGGAAGGCATAAGTCCGATTCTCCACGATGCAGTCTTGACACGGTGATGGTGGTGCTGGAGACGTCGATCCTCCTAGCCAACCTCTGCCCACGACGTTGGCTCTTACATGTTTCCCGACCCCTCAGCTTGAAGGGCTTCCATTCTGGGCTCCTGACTCGGTCTAGATCTTCTCCTAGTGGCACATCCTGGGCAATAGTTCGGTTTTCTTCGCTTCTTGCAATCTCTTTGCAGTTGCCCCTTCTCTCCGCAATTCCAGCATCTAGGCGCACCATTTACATGTGGGTCTCGCTCAATTTCCACGCGCTCACACCTGCGCTCGTCTGCCACTACCTCGCGAATCCGGGCAGTGGTACGAGTCACATTTTTTGCTGCGTCAAAGTTCAGACTATAAGCTAATGCATCCTTGACCGTTTGCTTTTGGGCTAAAAGCACGGCTTGTTGCAATTCCCGGTCCTTTAATGCGCTGAGGAATGCTTCTGTCGCTGCGTCATCTCGATGTTCTGGGTTGTAAGCTGGGTAAGCCAAAAGTGCCAGTCGCTCCATGTCTTGGGCTAGCTGTTATAAGGTTTCGCCAGACTTCTGCATCCGATGCTGTATCTGCGACCGATAAATCTGCTTCAGATGATCGTCTCCATAACGCATGTCGAGCACATTCATTATAGCAGCCGGGTTTGAGTGCAACTCAACGGGGATCGTCTGCAAAAGCTCAGCAGCTGGGCCTCTTAGAGCAAGAATTAATGCAGTTGCTCGTTCCTGCTCATTCCAGTGATTTGCCCTAGCGGCGGCTTCAAACTGGATTTTGTAAATGCTCCAGACAGTTTGCCCGTCGAATATTGGTGCTTTCACATTTCTGAATGAACTTTGCGCTGCGGTTGTAAGCGGGGAGGTGGTTACTACTGCCTTCGCTGCTTCCAATTCCTTTTCACTTTTTCCATCTCATGGCTCATTATCTCTTCGACCTGGCTGATCTCATAGTTAATTCTCTCCTCAACCTGGCTGACCTTCTCTTCGACCCGGTAGACCTTTTCCTCAACGCGTTTGATTTTGTTCGTCGGACTACCGAGCTCCGTTATTATTTCGGTTGACTGTTTCTCCAGCTTCTGTGTGATGTCAGCCTTGATTTCGATCGCTTATTGGTCTAGCTTCGCTGATTGTTTATTTAGCTTCGTTGATGGTTCATTTAGCTTCGCAGTTAAATTGGACGACTGTTCATTGAGCTTCGCAGTTAACTTGGATGACTGTTGTCGCTGCTCTTGCTGCATCAGCATCAACATTTGCATCAGCGCATTTTCTGGTTCCTTTGGTTTTGGTGTTTCTGTTTCACCACCTTCTGCGCCTTTTTCTGCATCTGAGGGCTCACTCGAATCCAGATACGCGCCTTCCGATTCAATCGCGTCACGGAAGCGTGCAATCAGTGTGACCTTTGTACCTTGTATAGCAACTTAAAATACTTTTGGAGGCACATTAACTCTCTCAAAAACGATTATACTTTGCCTGACTTTATGCATTTGAATGGTGTTTGGAGTTCAAGCGAAGTAGAAATAGCTAATATGTTTTCTGATAGTTTCTCGAGAGTTTACACAACTGATATTAACACGTTCGTGCCACCAATACCAAATTATGCATTAAATATTTCTCATCACAAAATTAAATATCAGTCTCTAATAGATAAGCTACTTTCGTTAGACACAACCAAAAGTGCTGGTCCTGATGGTATCCCAAACATCTTTCTAAAGTCGTGTGCTTATAGCTTAACTTTCCCACTACTTTTACTATTCAACAGTTCTCTATCAACAGGATGTTTTCCTAATGTGTGGAAAGTTAGTTATGTAATGCCTATTTTCAAATCTGGTGACAAAGCAGATGTCAGTAACTATCGTCCCATTTCAATACTGTCCGCTATTCCTAAGGTGTTTGAGTCTCTCGTCACAGATTTCTTAACTCCGTTACTAAGGCCTATTATAATTGCTAACAACATGGATTCGTTTCTGGTAAATCGACTGCAACTAATCTTATATCATACCATGATTACATATGTCAATCCCTAGATAATTATCTTCAAGTTCATTCGATATATACTGATTTCAGAAAACTTTTGACAAAATTAACTTTGATCTCCTGATTAGGAAACTTGCAAACATCGGTTTCAATGGAGCTATTTTGAATTGGTTGAATGATTATATTAGAAACAGATCTTCGATAGTTAAAGTAGGTGGCCAATACTCCCGACAGTTTTATCCTTCATCAGGTGTACACAAGGATCTCACCTAGGACCACTCCTATTTTTAATTTTCATCAATGATATCTGTCAAACTCTACATGATGTAGAATTCTTGATGTTTGCGGATGATTGCAAAATTTTTAAATCCGTATCTTGTTATAATGATATACTGACACTTCAATCAAATTTAGATCAATTTTGTTCTTATGCTAAACAGAATAGTTTGTTTCTTAACACCAGCAAGTGCCAATATATTATTTTCAACAGATGTAAAACTACACTTAGCCATATTTATAGCATGGATAACATCCCTTTAAAGAGAGTTGATAATGTAATCGACTTAGGTATAATGTTTGATTCATCGTTGAACTTTAATGCACATATAAGCAATATAACGGAGCAAGCACGCAGAATGTTAGGCTTTATCATAAGAAATACCTCAACTTTCAGCAATATTCATGCGCTTAAAGCGCTGTATTTCTCACTTGTGAGGAGTAAATTGGAATATTTATCAGTTTTATGGAATCCCCACTATAAATCTTTTTCTGATCGTATAGGGAAGGTGCAAAATAAATTTCTAAGATTCGTTGCCTACAAACTTTGCATCCCCCGTGAAAATTTAGATTATTGCCAAATTTTATCCTTGCTTAACATGAATACACTTCAAGCAAGAAGAATGTATTTTGATGCTATGTTTTTATACAATTTACTTAACAACAATATTGATGTGCCTGAGCCTTTACAACATATTTCATTCAGAATTCCACCACGAAACACGAGATCAAATGATCTATTCAAGCTTCGAAAATGTAAAACGAACTACAGTCAGTACTCTCCTATTGAACGTTTGAAAAGCACCGGAAATCATCTTTGTCGACAAGTTGATTTCTTCAATACTAACCGGAGCAAAATAAAAAGTGGTATATTTGAATCCTGCTAGTTGAATGTAAGTTGCACTTGACACATGTATCTATCATTCTTTTCTTTTCTTCTTATTTTTACTTTTTTTTTTTCAATAAATATATATATATATATATATATATATATATATATATATATATATATATATATATATATGTGTGTATATATATATGTGTATATATATATATATATATATATATATATATGTATATATATATATATATATATATATATATATATATATATATGTATATATATATATATATATGTATATATATATATATATATATATATATATATATATATATATATATATATATATATGTGTATATATATATATATATATATATATATATATATATATATATATATATATATATATATATATATATATATATATATATACATATATATATATATATATTGTTACATGTACAAATAATTCTGCGAGCTACTGTCGCAATTGTTTTCACAACAATGAAGAACACGAATTCACTCGAAACGACGAGAACCCAACAAGCATGATCAACATCTGCAAGTGACGTCACTCCATTCATTAATCTACCAGGTACCTCTCGGTAGAACATTCGCCAACAATCGAGAAATGGGTGAATAGGTAGAGACCCTATATAAAGGCGAGCTGAATGAATGGGGGGATCATAATTCATTCGACCGCGATAAGAACTGCGATAGTAAGTTTATGGAGTGTGTTTCGTAATAGTGAAGTGATTTAGAAGACAATTGCGATAATAAATTTATGGACAAGTGTTAGATTTATTTTAATAGTGACAATTAAAATTAGTGAAAGTGTTAACTGATTATTGTGCATTAAATAAACACTTTTAACTTAAATTAAAAGACATTGCGTTTTCACTTTCCCGGAACATTAAAATTATTGGCCGCGAACCAATAACACGCGACAATGGTGTCGAGAAGTGAGATTAAAATTTTGAAAGTGAAAAACGTTTAAAAAAAATGCACAATAGTGAAATATAACGTGGAAACTGGTGGAAAAATAAATAAAAGCCGAAATAATAAAAATAACCGCGAAGCTAACATTTGAAAATAAATGAATTTACCATGGCGGAGCTTAATGGAGACGCGGAAACACCAAAACCAAAGGAACCAGAAAATGCGCTGATGCAAATGTTGATACTGATGCAGCAAGAGCAGCGACAACAGTCATTCAATTTAACAGCGAAGTTAAATGAACAATCAGCGAAGCTAGACCAACAAGCGTTCGAAATCAAGGCAGACATCACACAGAAGCTGCAAAAACAGTCAACCGAAATAAAAGCGGAGCTCAGTAGTCTCAACAGCCAAATTAAATGCGTCGAGGAGAAGGTATACCAGGTCGAGGAGAGAATCAACCTTGAGATTAGCCAGGTCAACCATGAGATGGAAAAAGTGAAAAAGGACTTGGAAGCAGCGAAGGCAATAGTAACCGCCTCACCAGCCCCAATTATAACAGCAGTGCAAAGCTCATCTAGAAATGTGCAAGCACCAATATTCGATGGGCAAACGGTCTGGACTATTTACAAAATCCAGTTTGAAGCAGCCGCTAGGATAAATCACTGGAATGAGCAGGAACGAGCAACTGCGTTAATTCTTGCTCTAAGAGGCCCAGCTGCCGAGCTTTTGCAGACTATCCCCGTTGAGCTGCATTCAAACCCGGCTGCTATAATGAATGCGCTGGACATGCGTTATGGAGACGATCATCTGAAGCAGATTTACCGGGCGCAGCTACGGCATCGGATGCAGAAGTCTGGCGAAACCTTGCAGCAGCTAGCACAAGACATTGAGCGATTGGCACTTTTGGCTTACCCAGCGTACGACCCAGAACATCGAGATGACGTAGCAGCAGAAGCATTCATCAGCGCCTTAAAGGACAAGGAATTGCAACAAGCCGTGCGGTTAGCTCAAAAGCAAACAGTCAAGGATGCATTGGCTTATAGTTTAAATTTTGAGGCAGCCAAAAGTGTGACCCGTACCACTGCCCGGGTTCGCGAGGTAGTGGCAGATAATTGCAGGTGTGAGCGCGTGGGAATTGAGCGAGAGCTGCAGGTGAATGGTGCGCCTAGATGCTGGAATTGCGAGGAAAAAGGGCACCTGCACAGAGACTGCAAGAAGGGAAGAAGACTGAGCTATTGTCCAGGGTGGTGGAGATCCAGACCGTGTCAGGAGCCTAGAATGGAGGCCAATCAAACTGCAAGGGCCAACTTCGTGGGGCGAACGTTGGCTAGGAGTATCGACATCCCCAGCACCGTGCCAAGGCAACATCATGGAGAAGCAGACAGATGCCTTCCTGGTCAAGTTGATGAGGAACATTGCACCCTAACAAACGACACTAGTGCAACCCGATCGACGATCCGAGCAGACCTAGTGAGGCCCCAACTGCTTCACAAGGGCAGAGTTCATGGAATTGCTGACGCACTATCTCGTCATCCATGTCCAGCTAACTGCAAGCATTGCCAACGGATTGAGGAAAAGGAGCCGCCCGTTGATCTGCGACTGATAACGGCTGAATTCGATGAAGGTTGGTCATCGGAGGAGATTCGAAATGCCCAGCTAGCCGATGAAGACATCGGACCATTGCTCGTATGGAAGGAGACGACTGGGCGACCTGAGTGGAAGGACGTTTCAATGCATGGCGCAACCCTGAAAAGCTACTGGGCACAATGGAACTCCCTTCAGGTGGAGGGTGGCGCACTCAAGCGGAAATGGGAAACGGCGGATGGCAGCTCCTACAGGATGCAAATTATACTACCCAAAAGCCGAATCCACGATGTGGTTAAGGAAATGCATGAAGGATCCTCGGGAGGCCACCTTGGTGTTAACAAGACCTTAGCGAAATTGCGGGAAAGATTCTACTGGCTCCACGCTCGAGAAGACGTAGAGGACTGGTGTCGCAGATGCACAATTTGCGCTTCCGTCAAAGGCCCAAAGCGACGACTGAGAGGACAAATGCAAACCTATAACGTAGGCGTGCCATTCGAAAGGATTCCTGTTGACATCGCAGGACCCTTTCCTGAATCCGATTGGGGAAATCGATATATGCTGGTTGTAGCCGATTATTTCAGCAAGTGGCCTGAGGTCTACCCCATTCCCAACCAGGAAGCAACTACTGTAGCCGAACAGCTAGTGTTAAATTGGGTCAGTAGGTACGGCGTACCTTGCGAACTACATTCGGATCAAGGCCGAAACTTTGAGTCACTAGTTTTTGGCGAAATGTGCGAGCTGCTCGGAATACGGAAAACGAGGACAACGCCGCTGCATCCCCAATCCGATGGAATGGTCGAACGTTTCAACGGCACGCTCAATAAACACCTTGCCAAGATGGTTGACGAGAACCAAAGGGACTGGGACCGATATATCCCACTATTTTTGATGGCGTACAGAGCTGCCGAACATGCATCGACGGGCCAAGCCCCAGCCAAAATCATTTTTGGAAAGACTATTCGTCTGCCAGCTGATATAAAGTTTGGAACACCCCCCGAGAAACCCCAAACGATCTCGGAGTACGCAAGTGAGCTAAGACAACGGTTGAACCAGATACATCAGACAGTGCGAAAACACCTCGAATCGGCTACTGACCGCATGAAGACCAGGTATGATCTAAAGGCTAATTCTACTGGCTTCCAGCAAGATGACTTGGTGTGGCTATATAACCCGCAACGGCGAAAGGGTAGGTCTCCAAAGTTGCAACATAACTGGGAGGGACCATACCGAGTCACAAAGCGAATCAACGACGTCGTATATCGCATACAGGAACACCGTAAACCGAGAGCCAAAATGAAAATCGTGCATCTAGACCGTCTCGCCCCATATTACATCCAGGGAGAATTGACTACAACTGGCGACACATCTTTTCGGGGCGAAAAGAACTGAGGTGGGGGCAGTGTTACATGTACAAATAATTCTGCGAGCTACTGTCGCAATTGTTTTCACAACAATGAAGAACACGAATTCAATCGAAACGACGAGAACCCAACAAGCATGATCAACATCTGCAAGTGACGTCACTCCATTCATTAATCTACCAGGTACCTCTCGGTAGAACATTCGCCAACAATCGAGAAATGGGTGAATAGGTAGAGACCCTATATAAAGGCGAGCTGAATGAATGGGGGGATCATAATTCATTCGACCGCGATAAGAACTGCGATAGTAAGTTTATGGAGTGTGTTTCGTAATAGTGAAGTGATTTAGAAGACAATTGCGATAATAAATTTATGGACAAGTGTTAGATTTATTTTAATAGTGACAATTAAAATTAGTGAAAGTGTTAACTGATTATTGTGCATTAAATAAACACTTTTAACTTAAATTAAAAGACATTGCGTTTTCACTTTCCCGGAACATTAAAATTATTGGCCGCGAACCAATAACACGCGACAATATATATATATATATATATATATATATATATATATATATATATATATATATATATATATATGTATATATATATATATATATATATATATATATATATATATATATATATATATATATATATATATATATATATTTGTATATATATATATATATATATATATATATATATATATATATATATATATATGTGTGTATGTATATATATTGATTTATATATATATATATATATATATATATATATATATATATATATATATATATATATATAAATATATATATACATATATATATATATATATATATATATATATATATATATATATATATATATATATATAGTGGTGGTCGTAAAAATAGAGTCACTTACGAAAACTGAATTCATTTTAGAATAATTTTTCCGGAATAATATTTTAAAAGATAAAATATGGTGCATACATAAATTTATTTCATATAAAACAAATTTAAATTCACTTTACTAAACAAAACAATTACTTACGCAAAATAAATTCAAAACAAAATAAAATCTTCTAAAATATGTTGGTCACAAAAATAGAGCCACTAGCACAAACAGAAGGAATTCCTGGTTACATGAAACAATTACTATCAAATTTGTTTTGAAAAATGCTTCCATTTAACTTCTTCTTTGTAGCACTACAGCCCCTCTCGGGCCTTCGCTTAGAGATAGTTAGAGTATCACATTTTCATGACCGTATTGATTTTTTCGGAAGTTGGTTTGGTCAGTACCATGCTCCCATGTGCCTGCTCAGTTATGATATGATCTGATTAAATCAGTACATATCACCATTGAGTGAACACTCATAGTCTGTCCGAAAAATCCCCTGAACTAAATCACGTTGCTCCCAACGAGATTTGAACCTGGGACCTTCGGCTTATGGGTTCATGCTCTAACCACTAGGCCACACAGACTATATTCCTTTTAACTTGGAATTCTCGAATCATACTAATACTTGGTTGCTCTACCTTTATTGTTGATCAGTGCCTCACAACGTCTTGGCATAGACTCCACAAATTTTCGACACCGTTATGTCGATATTGCGGACCACTCTTTGATGAATGAATGAAAAGATGAATTATTGAAGCACCCAATTTCGGTCTTTCCATTTTGTCCAATCTAACCGGGTATAGGATCCGCAACGGTGGAAGGCTTTTCGAATAAAATGGGCTAGCCATCGGGCGCGCTCCACCGTTTTGTTGTGTCTAGGGGCTCTTGCTGGGTAGGGTGGCCTGCCGCTCGCGTGCCCTTTTATGATATAGGGTTATGTGATTTTATTGCATAACTCTATAGCATAAATTGGTTACGTTTGTGCTCCTCATTTGTGGGAAAGATTCGTACAAAGTGCTTCTGTATGAGTTTTTCACTCAAATGGGAAACACATGCCCACGTCTACGTTTAGATCTTGATCCGGTTGGAAGGGTGCGAGGGGGCACCACATCCATCTGGATGCCTCACTCTTATTTGTGGTCCATAAAGATCATCGTTAATGATGAGGTCTCCGTCAGTCCGTCCATTTTTCCTCGTCCCAACTTGTTCTCTGAACAAGCAATTTTCAACCCTTAGTAGGTTAGCTCGGCCTCGACACCAGTCGGTCGGCATTTTAGACCCTTTCTAATTCGTGAATGCGAAATATTTTTTTGTAGTGGGTCCCTGTGCTAGGGGGAAAGAACCCGCCCCACGACACCGCAACGCTAGCCTGCCAGCGCATTCACGCGTCCCCAGGCAAGGCCAATCTTAGCGGATCTTAACATCCTCTTCCGCCAAGGCAGCAGACCATCGCTGCAGTCCTGCACGGACATTTATATACCTATTTTCGTTACAGTATACAAACTGACATGCAAGGACTGCGACATGGTATACATAGGAAAAACAACACGTAAACTAACGACAAGATACAAAGAGCAGTTACGATCTTGCTTACACAACAAGGCTGATGCGACGCACTTATAAAACCACGAATACGAGCCTATGACAAACTCTATGACATTGCTACACAAACACAGCAAAAGACCGAGACTTGACATCCGAGCAAGGCTTGATATATATATATATATATATATATATATATATATATATATATATATATATATATATATATATATATATATATATATATATATATATATATATATATATATATAAACATAGAAAAACAGACGGTAACATAATCAACGAACAACTTATTATAAACTCCGGCGCGATTTTCTCAGCACTGGACCACACTCCGAAGAAAACGGAAACGAGATGAACCAAAGCAAACGGACATTCAACAATCCAAAAGGAGAAACCGTATGCCCGTCTATCTGACCTAATTTAGTATGTACCTGCTTAACCCATCCTACGACTATATAAAGCATTCTCTTCCACACATCCTTTTGACACTGAAGATGACTCAAAAGAATCGAAACGCGTCTGCTCACACAAAAAAGCAAGGCCCGACGGTTTTTTCCAATGTGTTATTTATTAAGTTTTTAAAGATGTTAAACTATTGTATTTTCCTTAAATATTACTGTACATATAACGATTTAGGACAATTAATGTGCGTTTTGTGCAAGTCAATAGTGAGATCAGAATCTGTATGGAAGGTGCACATTAATTCAAAGCAGCACAAAGAAAATATTGCAGCCGCCAAACAACTAAAAGATCAACTTGACGCTTCGACAGCTATATTCAAACGACCTGCTCAACCTTCTGACTTACTACAAAATATTATTCCATTGAAGCGCACGAAAGATGACATATCGACTGACATTTTCGACATTAAGCGTGGTTTATGTTATTTCAAAGCAACTCTTGAGAAAACTACAATAAAAAAAAATTTAGTGAATATCAGGCGAGATGTAGATCCAGAAAAGCGTGAAAATCGGATTCAACAATTGAATGTAGATGAGCCCAAAGATGGAAGTTTGCCTGAAGGTTTTTTTGATGATCCCGTGAAAGATGCTAAAATTCGTAATCAAGACTATAAAGATCCGCACAGTGATGAGTGGGAAAAATTCATGCGTGAAATAAAAGAAGAAACGATTTTATCAAGCGCGATCATTGCGGAAGAGCAAGATGAGGCGACTTCTGAGAGAACCATAGAAGAAATTGATGAGCAAATAAGGAAGTGGTCTCGTGTTCTTGACTTAGAAAAGCGAAAAGAAGTATTCACAAGTAAATTCAAGGCAAGATGTTCGTCCCGAATTGAGATCATTAAAAGTGAAAATGAAAGCAACGAGGAAGATGACACAGATATGGATGAATTCCTTGATTGGCGAGCGAAGCGATCTGACCGAAAAGTTTAGTTTTTAACGTATCGTTTCTGTATAAACGTTAGAAACAAATCTATGAAAATGACCTACAAAGGGGCATTTTAAGATATTCAATTGGAATGTTCTTTTGTGTAACTAATTTTGGCATTTTTTTTAGCTTAGAATAATGTACCCTACGCCCCCTGTTGTACAGGCATTTAATCACAAAGATTCTGCTACATTCATTACGTCGAAAGTGCTTTAATTCATTGCTATCTATAGTGGTTTAAAGATTAAATAATTTATCGGTCAATAATCGTTAATTTATTTTCTTACCCGTCAGTAATGGTTAATTTGTTGGATTCAAATTTCGCACTCTATGATTTCAAATAGAACTATGTTCTGCTCTACTACTATACTCTGTGACATCCAAAAACGAGTTTACTAATAAAACCAGATGATATAAAATAACAGTTTATTTTTATTTAATTTCTCAGGTTATGTGATTGTGACAGTCTTGTTTTCTAATAAATAATGAAAAAGACAATATACGAGAACTTTCCTCTACAGAAAAGAAAATATAACAACTCCCAGAACGTAACTCATTAGAAATCGCTCAGAAGTGTTTTCGCGCTTCAAATATCTAATTGTGCATAAACATAGCATGGAACAATTCATTGGTATTAATCGAAAAGCTAACTGGCTGTGAAAACTCCGCGACTTGACGGTTTGCACTGAAAATATACTTGCAACACAGACCTATAGGATTGTATTGAAAAATCTGACCCATTGGCAGAGGTTGATATACGAAACGTGATACAAAAGCGAAAACAAAGATAATTCTTCTGGTTGATTAAAAGCTGGGCCAAATGAGTTTAGGATAAATTGGCTGTGGCATTTGACGATTTCGGGCTGGGACGCCGAGTTAGTCTGCTGCGTGTGTTGGATTTTTCCGATGAAATTTGTACTTCCTTCGATGTGTGGCTGACTGTGGATCCCGTCCTGAAGAACCTGGAACAAATAAGAAAACCACAAGAGTCGTGCACATAAAAAAAATAGTGCGTGGAGTCCCTCCGTGCGGAAGAAGTGAAACTTCGTTGGTAAGATTTTCTAAATTTCCCAAAAAAAAAACATAATTCATTAACTCTCAATCATTAATATATTAATTAAATTGTAACTCGAACTAAGCAAAAAGTATTCCATTATCTTCATAAACACAAAATTCTCACGAGCAGATTCCCAAGACGGAAAAATCTATGTATGCAAGCATTTTAAGCGTAATGCATTATCATCTCAAGTGCACATTCGTTCGCGAAGACATTCCAAATCATCAAATTACGTGCAAACAATTGTCTATGAACGAACGAATGTTTTGGCTTGAGATGAGAATAATACACAACATGTATCTAGTCTAGTCATATAGTCAAGTAAGCAAAATTTTGTTATAAAAGTAATTGTTTCGAATAAACGTTAGGTATTTTGCTGGAAAACGTGGACCAAGCCTTTTAATTTTACCTGCAGTGAGGCTGCTGTGGGACGTTATTTTAGCAGAATGTCAGGATTGTTACAAGCGGGATTGTATATTGATCTCTACAATTGGTGTTTTCACCTGTTGTCAGAAGAGGTCTTATGCAATTAGCGTTTGTGAAATTCCAAATTTCATCGGTCGCAGAATTACTGGGTAGAAGTTGGAGTTTGACTGGGTGATTCATCCGGTCAGCTAAACTTACAGCGTCGCCCATTGGAATTCGTGACAATTATACTTGATTTGGTGATCAACTTGATCAACCCGCAATTGGTGAATCACCAATTAGCAAATTCACATCCGAACATTCGTAATGTGGAAATGAAAATAGGAAGGGGTAGAAATTGATTTTTAGTGAACTCATATTGTTTCATTAAGACAAACTTTATTACAATTCACAATTGATCGCATCTTTTAATTATCATTTTCAAGTGGAGAAATATCCAAATCTATAACATTCACAATGGGATTATGATTTAGTAATAACTGCCTGCCTACAATTTTAAGGTCATTAGCAATCGTATACGAGTATTTAATAGTGGGCGTACGCAAACCATTGGCAGAATACAGATAATCCGATTTTTATTAAGAATACTGATTAAGTTGTTTTATAATTTCCCAAACTAAAAATTTACATTGATAAACTTCACAATTTTAAGAACAAACTAAAAATGATCATAAATATGTATATCTTCAGAAAGAGCAATGAAATCATATCTAGATAAAATTAATTACAGTAATCAACACAGAACACTCTTTTAAAATAGTTCAAATATATATGGCAAACTTAGACACAATTTTGCTTTGGATTTTACCGCAAAATTTGCTGCAGATTTATTTGCAGGTGACATTATATTGATCGATTTATTTGAAATTAGTAAATCATTACCATTTAAAAGAACAATATTTACTTTAGAGTTTTTTTTCACTTGATAAAAATGATTTACTGAATTATGGGATTCGAACCCACGTCCTTTTGGACTGGTGTCTAAAACCAGCGCCTTGGACCGCTCGGCCACGCTGCCGTTGAGACGACCTTTGCCAATATTATGATTTGGACACGTATGACGTTAAATGTCATCAATATATGAAATGGTAGCGTTAAACGTTTAACGCAACCTTGTTGGAAGTCGCATTAGAAGTTTCACTTCAAAAAAGAAAGTGGAAAGTGCCTGAATCCTTTATTTGGAGATTGTAGTACAGTGCAAATTGGAATACTGTCCGACCAGTTTCGCGATTAGAAGAGAACCGTCGAGTAATCGTGAAGTTGAGGAGAAAATTAAACTAATGAAATGTTAAAAAAGTATTAAACAAAATAGAATTCTAAATGTGAATAATGGAACCATTAAAGTAAATAAAGTGTTTTGATTTGAATTGAAATATGCGGAACATTTTGGTGGATCGAGCCGGATATGTAATAATCTGATTATAGACAATTGAAGTGGTCTGTTAGTAAGAATATTTCGAGTCATAGTGACAGCAAACGGATTGATTCAATTCAAACTTCTTAAGACAAAACAACAAAGACAAGAAAAGGCTGCGAAAGAACCGCAACCAAGCACGTCTAAAGCAATGACATAAAGACACTATATTTATCCTGCTTACCAAAAATATAAAGCTTCCAAAACCACTAAATTTGCACCAATCCACGAATGTAAAGAGATTACTCTTCCACGACATAAGTTACTTTCACGTCTTTGAAGCTTGTATGTGCTGATAGCATCTTACTTTTTGCCATTTCATCATGAATTGGATTACTTTTTAATATAAATTATTATTTTAAATTTAAGACATAAGCGGCCCATCTATATGATGGACATTAATATTAATTAAATTTTTCCTGTAAATCATCCCATTTCAAAGAGGGTCATGAGTTACTAAGGAAGGTAAGAATCCTTTTAAGTATTATTGGTAACAATTCCCTTCACTACCAATTTCTACTAACCATCCCCTGAGGTACAGTAGTACCTATCAGTCATGAGTCACTGTATCTTACTTTCAAACACTAGTTCCATAAGTGGACACGATCGCTAAACGCTGGTCAAGAGTGCCGACTGGCCATTATATTTACAGCTCCTCTCTAGCTGTGGATAACCACGGTGTTTTCCAACGGTGGTTCCTGTTGTTATACAGGGTTGAGGAAAAAAAAACTTTGGATCGCGCGGCTAATCCATGTAAATTAACGACATATATTTAACGGCATGCAAGTCCTTTCCCATTTATTTTTACTAAACCTTTACCTGTACAACTTCCAAACTTACTCGTATGGCGGTAAAGAAACGGACGCATTAAAAATTTGTTCCGAAGTATTTGACATAGTTTCAACTACTTGATTGTGGACTTAGATTATTCGAATTTTAAGTCAAAGTTAAAAAACGAAAGCAGTAGAAATTTTCAATTTGTTTGATTAGACACTAAAGGGAGAGAGGCGAATCTTCAGATAGACGCATTTACATTATTTATTACATACACTAAATTGTTGCATAACATTTTCCTATACTCGATCTATATACCACAAAGAAATAGGGTGGAAATTAAACAACACACCCAAAGTGTTATCTTCATAGTAGAGGTATCATTGTTTAAAATAAATTGCCATTTAAAGGGCTTATTATACATTAGTAAATGGCTAAATGATAGTGATCAAATATATGGTCATACGAGCTGACGTATTATAAGCCCAATTAGGTGAGCAAAGTTAAGGGAAACGTGAAGGCGGAAATAAAGTGACAAATGCAATATGGGAAGGTGTTAATTTTCTGTAGCATGTCAAATGTTTTCAAAAATTAAATTAATTTGTTAAAACGTCAGTTCACCTTATATTGTCGAAGCGATCGACTCAGGAAATTTCTATCAAATATTATTTGACTTCGATTAGTAAAGTAAAGCGAAGAACCTAGGAAACTTCAGGACAGCTGGTATGGAGGAGCCCAACGGCTTCCCACCGGCTAGAGATACAGTACCTCAAAGATTTATTCAAGAAAGGGATGAAGCCTCAAAATTCGTAGCCGCAAAATCAAGTGTGTCAGGTAACAAAGGCAAAGAAAAGTTTAAAACAAGCAATTCCGGAAGTAATCCTATGTGCTGGTGGCACCAACGAGAGTCAAAACTATTTGGCAGTGCTGGACGGATTAACCGAAAGATGGAAGTTGAAGAAATCATCGAAGGTAACTCTAACAAAGGTGATATAAATCTTATTCAGTATTTAAAAATAAAGAGAAGAAAGCAGTTCTGCTGGCTCCTTTGAAAAGTGTAATGTGACGCCTACGCCCGGGAATCGAAGTGATTCCGATCCCGAACCCTTGCACTCGGCCAGATGGGTATGACCTCGAAATGCAAGCGGACTTCATCTTTCGTGCGGATATCGTTGCGCAGAAAATATTTTTTATCTCCAAATATTTAGATCTGTGGATTTAAATATTTGAAACAGAATATTAAACAAAACCCCGACGCATTTCGAGACATATCCATCTGGGAATGCCCCCTCCACCGTGGCCATCGAAAAACTATGCCACTGGCGACAAATGGAGATGCACATTGCCGCCATGTGGCGTTCCATTCCACACATCTGTTTTGTCCGATGAGAAAACAGGTAGTCAATTTGACAGCCACATGGCGAGTGCAAGGAGGTTTGGCTGCCAGTGAAAAAAGGTGACGGAATTCTGTGCATACAAATATAAGTGTATTTAAATTAGTGTAGTTTATGGCACAGTGGTCGGTGGTGATAAGATAATTAAACAATAATTTACAACTGAAAGCATATGATAACCGATATAGCGGGATTTTTGCAAAAGGACCGCGAAAACTTATCTGAATTCCTTAAAAAAGTGCATCGGCAAAGAAAAGATCGGAATCAGGTAAGTTCTAAATAACTTAATGGAATCAGGTGGTAATGGAGCTTTATTAGCATTAGATGAGAGTTTCGATGGGAATGCAAGGGCGTAAGCGTTACAAATTCCAACACAAAATACACAGGCGCGACAACGTCTTGAGATGGGATTTAATAATTTATTAAAAATGGTAGCCGAAAGACGTCCTAAAAATGAACGATTGAATAAATCTTGATCAAACGCTAGCCTCTAAACATTGAGTGATGAATCATAAATAGGATTATTAGAATAATAATGAAAGCTAGAGGAATCCTTACGGCAAAACTTGAATCCAGTTCTAATGGACTATAGTTTACTCTAAATTTTCAATGATGATGCTGAAATTTCAAATAAATACAGGAATATGACTCGGACTACCGAACAAGCAACTAGTACATACGTAGATAAAAGTGGCAGCAGAAGTAAACAAAAGAAATCGGATATCCTTTAACATATCACATATTAACGAACCAGTTTTGAGTTTTACATCACAACTTTTCAAAGATTTTGAGCTGCTTTGCATTCGACATTTAATGAACATTATTCAAACTAAATGAAACGTGGTCAAATAATGCATGCAAACGATTTTTATGAACGAAAAACGATTAAACTTTAGAGCGCTCATCCAATGGCTTGTGGTTCATACTCCTTCTTGGCATAAACGAATAAACTCGAAACAACTTCAACAACCAATAAGACTCGAAAATCAAACCCCAAGAGAAAAATTAAAACTAGGACAATTAAGTTGAAAGGCATGTGGTACGCTGAAGAGAACTAGTAACACTGTTATAAAATATTTATAATTTTCAACGGGTCTAAAACAAACTCAATCAAATTTTTATAGTAAAATTTTTATATGCAAGGAACTGACATATTGCGACAGCGAATCGCACTCGTAAACGAAAATTCTTATGAAATTAGAAATACATTAAATTTGAAGTTATTAGGTCTGGCTATAGAAGATTGATCATAACAACGATCTTGGTAGTTATTAATGATAAGATAACAAAACGCACAGCCTTCTCAACGGAATATAGTATGAATTTCACGGATCCTTGCATTGTGTAAATGCACAGAAATCAGATTAAGGCGTAATAACCAATACTTTATACTGTCCTAGATGATTAAACTATTATTAAATATTTACGAAAGGGGGATAAATAACTAAGATATGATTAGATTTTAATGTATATGAAATTTAAATATCATGTATAAAATATTTAAGACTTAGATCAAGGTAGCAATTAAGGCGTGGATGTAATGGCATCATGTTGAAATAATTTACACTCCTAAGACTCTTAAATTGAAGAGTAAATCTCAAAAACAGTAAAATATCCTACATTGGAATGAGCAACAACAAAGGAAAAAATGTGTTGAAAAATCTACTTGGCAAGATGAGATTTCATGTCGCAGTTTAATCATTTCCTTCATGTCAAAATATTGATGATTTACCCAAATCAAAATTTTTATCAAATTTCGCAAAGTAAGTTTGCATGACTCATAATTGTTAAATTTTGAATAACAGATTGGAAGTTTCGCCATTTGGAACATGAATGACATAATTCTCAGTTTATATTAAAACAAAAACTGATGTAAGACTTCCTTGAAATGCTCAATCGTTAGAGAGCTAACATGTTGAAATTTTTTTTTAATCAAGTATCTCCAAGTTAAAAAGGTGGAAAAAGTTTGTAATTGTCTTGGTCGGTAAATCGAATTACACATTAATTTTGAGAGTCCGTCATAAATTGTGATGTAGTTCGTAGTGTCTGTTATTAAAGAAGAATGAAGTGTTTGCCAAGAATGAAGCATGCGCCTTTATTCCCCATCATGTGTGCAACTTCAGTTGATGTGCTAGTATGTTGAAAATGTATCAAATGAAGTTTAATTTTTGTAATACCCGAAACTAACCTGATAAGAAAGCTTTTACGAAAAAAAAAATTTCATATTAACCTTTTTTTTTAAAAACTACGTAGATTTATAAAGAAAAAAGCCAATAACAAAAGCTACATCTCATATTGAGAACACCATATTCGTATCTTTAAATTATCTTCAAATTCTTTTCTGAATATCACAATATCAACTGAAATCAACTTAACTGTGTTCTAAATGGGCCGAAACTTAAAGCATCTTAATAAACCTCCTTGTTTTTTGAAATCTTGTCATTTTATTTGTCTTCTATTTTGGAATTCAATAATTTACGCGATCCAATTTATCTTTCTTAATAATAGTCGTAATAAGTAAATTCAATTGAAAATAGTATAGCCTACTCTCGTTATATTTTGCTAGAACTTTATCGACTTCTTAATTTAGACATTTACTAAGTACCTACGTATATTTATTTGTTCGGAATTATTTTGGGTATATATCTTTGAATACGATATGGTCTAAATAGAGTTAAGATATTCCCTGTATCCAGACACATGTTTGCTAAAATTTATAAATATTAAAATGAATTGCTAATGAACTAAAGACTTTCCTTTTCAGCGGTTCTTCTTTTTCAGTGGGAAGAGAGAGTGCAGGGTAGGTATGCCGTCGCGAGGGTAGGGTTTCGACAAATCCGCGGAGGTCGGTTTCGCGTCGCGCGCGGTACGCGGTACCTTTGTTGTTTTGTTATTTTATTTAGAGTAGTCTTCGTCGGGTTAACTTCGAGTAGCATATTTTTCGGTACCGCGTCGAAACTTCGGGAACGCGAAATAGAAATTAGATTTTGGTATTCTTGACTGGTGATGAAAAGAAATACGGAGTAACGTAAAGTAGGTTCCTTCTCCGTATGTTTTGTTTGATAACGCGTTTGGAAAACGGGCATGTTCAGGTGGCTGAAATATTGTAATTGAGCGTAACCCATTCGGAGACCCGCGACCGAAATCCTCTCCGAACTAGCTGGCCGACAAGCAGCCACCGCGTGAATGGGTTACGGTGCACGGATTGGTTGACCTGTTGGTACCATCCGTTGGCACTACTCAGACTTAACGTCCAGAACCGATGAGAGGTCGGTTCCGCGTTCGAACTTAAGAAGTTGAAAATCATTACAAATGGCTCCCAACGTGGGGCCTAAGACATCCTAAGGGGGAAAGAAATTCGCGTCTTCTGACGAGTTGGTCCTTTACGGAGGATGTAAGGTACTTTGGTACTCGAGTCCCACTATCAGGAGCAGTGGAGTTGTGTGATACACACTAGAAGTCGCTTCACGTGAGTTGTAGCTTCCGCTCTCCTTTGTTTGATTTTTTTTTTCTCGCGACAGAATCCTTCCGATGTGTTGTCCCAGGTTAACCCCTGTAAGGACCTTCTATTTTCTTGATGGAACTGCCAGTCTGATGGGTTTACCTATCAGCATGGACTCTCAAGAAAATGGAAGGCTACCTTGCCTTTATGTCGCGGAAGGATTCTAATTATTTCGTATGCGTGATAGACGAGTGGTATCGGTTCAACGTTCGGTGGCGTATACTGGAATTGCGGAGCCCGGAATGCTTCCACGCGTCGGGAGTTTTGACCGCGTACTAAGCTGTTACGGTAGCTATACCACTTGTCTCGTCGAGTCATCTAACGTAGATTAGAAACGTTTTGTAATGTATGTGGGTAGGGGTTTAAATTTAGTAAATCGACCAAAAGCACCCTTTCTTCGGCTGATTACCACGCACTCTCCTTTCCCGTTGAGGGAGTCGACCACTGGAAAGGAAGGTATATTTTAAATAAATTTTTTTTTTTCCACTTATATAGCTCGCCACTATCGGCCACTAATCTCGTAATAAGTTTATAGTAGCAATAAGTATATTTTATATTTTTTTTTACTAGCAACCACCAAAACCAGCAAAAATGGCAACGAAGCGGACCCCAGATAAGCGTTGGACCAGATCTAAAACGGTCCAACCAGCTAACTGCGGGATCTGCTTCGAAGACGTAGTGGAGGGCGTACACAGCGTGCGATTGGATTGTGGACATCTATTCCATCGTGCCTGTGTACAACAGCTCCTCCTCACGTCAGAGCTTTGCCCCCTATGTCGGCGACCCATCGATCGGTCTGCCGTAGACGTCCCCCTCGGAACGCCCCTACCAACGCGTGGAGCAGTGGCGAAAGGAGTTCCAGAGGCCGAACAGTCCCAACCACTTTTAAACCTGCAAGGAGCCGTAGGCGGTGAAGTTCCGGCCGCAAGTGTCGTGTCCGAGGTGACACCCATGCCTTCCGCCCACTCCATTGACACCCTCGTGGCGTTGATGAGGGATATGTCGGAGAGGATTGGCAACCTGGAGGGAAAGCTCCAGAATCTCCCTATGAGCCAACCACCCAGCCGCGTGAGAACTCCGCTTGGCTGGGAGCCCAATCCCAGTGTGGCGATGCCCCACTCCCGACAATCCGAGCAATGGGTCCCACCTCCAAGGAACTCGGGAATGGATCCCAGAGCTCCCGAATATAGACCACGACACAGCACCGGACCTCCGTTGGTACCTCTAGCCCCCGAGGCAGTTCAGTACAACAGGTCAATCGAGGATGTGATTCCCCCCGGGAACGCATTGACACCTTTTCGAGACCCGACGCCTCGTATCATGGAGAGTTGGCGCCTGAACTTTACAGGGTTCAACGATATGATATCGGCGGACCGGTTCCTTTTCCGGATTCAGGCGTTAGTATCCAGCACCCTGGGAGGTGATTCCTCGGCCTTCCTCCGGCATGCACATCTTTTGTTCAGCGGCGACGCTGCCGACTGGTACTGGAGCTTTAAAGAATCAACGCCACGTCCCACTTGGCACTCTTTCAGTGCAGCCTTCCGCAATCGATTTGAGGATGGCTTCACTGAGAGAGAGCTAAGGGAACAAATAAAGAAACGGAAACAAGGCGCTCACGAACCGTTCGACCAGTACTACACAAGCATAGTGAGGTTGAGCACTCGCCTGCGAACTACCATGCCCGAGGACGAACTGGTGGAAATTATCCGAGAGAATATGCGCTGGGATCTTCAGAACAGCCTTCTGCATTTTCCCATCAACACCATACAGGGATTGCGCCTCCATGCCCGTAGACAAGAACACTTGGATGAGAGGCGGGGTACCTGCCGTCCACAACCTCGCATAACGGGACCAAATCCCCGAAATCATCACACCGCGGAGTTGATGGCAGCGGACCACCTGCTTGCTGACCCAGTACCAGTACCGAGGAGCGGAGCACCACAGGAGCTTGAGGACCCAGCATTGATTGATCGACCCTCCCTGGAAGCAATTACAAGCCCAACGGTCTGTTGGAACTGCCGACAACCGGGGCATCGGTTCTATGCATGTCCAGCGGAGCCGACGCTTTTCTGCTACCGCTGCGGGAAGGCCGACACCTACGCACCTGACTGTGCAAATTGCAAAATGCGAAAAAACTTGCCACCGAGTGCCGCGACCACCCGTCGGCACTCCTAAACCCCGGACGAACCAATCTTGACCCCATCACTAGCTATGACAAAGTCCCCAACATGACTCCAACTCTGCTGACTCGCACCGCTAAACACAGTTCTCCCGAAGTTCCACGACCGACGCCATCCTTCGCCGAGGCCAACGCGCAGGGAAATGATAGCGAGGCGAAAGTTCCTTGGCATGTAAAACCTTTTCATGTCAGGCTGCGGAATTACTTGGCTACTCGACAGCGCATCTTCCATGAGGAGTTGGCTATAAATGTCCCACCGCGAAGCAAGCGAGCCACGCGTCGGATGCGGAGCTTCTGGAGAAAAGTCAGGCAGTCGAGGAAAGTGTTGAAGGACATACACTTAGACGAAAGGGATGATGTTCGGCCATATGCGTCAGTACACCTCATGCAAAAACGAGTGTCAGGCTTAGTCGATACGGGAGCCAGTGTGAATTGCATATCAGCCGATTTTGCAGGGGAGGTACTGGCAAGGCACGTGGACCAAATCCGTCATTTCACCTCCTGGTTAAGCACGGCGGACGGAACTCGTCACTCTGTAGTGGGAAAAATTATGACGGATGTCACCTTTAAAGGAGTAACTAAACCTATGGAATTTTTCATCATACCTCAGTTAACCCAGAATTTTTATCTAGGAGTGGATTTCGTTCGAAAATTTAACTTGGCCCCGGCACTATTTTCCGGTACGACCCTGGAGTCCGTCACCACAGCTCCTGACCAATCTCAACCCCCTAACTTATTACGACATAAACTGGATGTAAATCAGCAACTGCGACTTGACTCGGCTATATCGGCTTTTCCATCACATGAGAAGGAAGGTCTCGGGCGGACTGCCCTAGTGTTCCACACTATAGATGTGGGGGATGCTAAACCCATAAAACAGAGACATTTTGCCATATCTCCGGCGAAGGAAAAATCGTTATATGCCGAAGTGGATCGAATGCTAGCATTAGGCGTAATCGAAGAATCACAGAGCGCGTGGGCTTCCCCAGTCACCTTAGTTGTCAAGCCGAACAAGGTCTGGTTATGCTTAGATGCCAGACGCTTGAACGCCGTCACGGTCAAGGACGCATACCCTCTACCGTTGATTGAAGGCATTTTGAGTCGGTTGCCTAAAGCCCACTTCATCACGAGCTTAGATCTCAAGGACGCCTTCTGGCAAATTCCTTTAGACCCCGGTTCAAAGGAGAAAACAGCCTTCACAGTCCCAGGTCGGCCCCTGTATCAAATCGTGACCATGCCATTCGGATTGTGCAATGCCCCCCAAACAATGACGCGCCTTATGGATAAGGTAATACCACCTCATTTGCGGCACCAAGTTTTCGTTTACTTGGACGATCTGTTGCTTATAACCGAGACCTTTGACGAACACATCGACCTGCTTCAGGAGGTGGCTCTACACATCCGGAGGGCAAGATTAACCATCAACATACGGAAGAGTCAGTTCGTGATGACGGAGGTGAAGTATTTAGGTCATATCATTGGGCATGGCCATATCAAGACCGATCCGGAAAAGACTCAAGCGATTGACGTTTTTCCATTACCCAAGACCCCCAAACAATTACCCCGATTCTTAGGCTTATGCGGATGGTACCAGCGTTTTGTACGTGACTATGCCACCATTACCACTCCTTTGACTGACATGCTGCGTAAGGGACGTAAATTTGTCTGGGAAGAGCCCAGCTTGCGAGCCTTTGAAGAGCTAAAGAAGAGTCTGACTACAGCCCCCGTACTGCACAGCCCGGACTTTGACAAACCGTTCTCAATCCATTGTGACGCGAGTCAACATGGGGTGGGAGCAGTCTTAGTCCAGGTTGCACAAGACGGCGAGGAGAGACCTATAGCCTTCATGTCTCACAAGTTGAACCCAGCCCAGCGAAATTACACGGTTTCCGAGCAGGAATGTCTAGCTGCAGTGTTGGCAGTGAAACGCTTCCGAGCCTATGTGGAGGGACACACCTTTGAAATCGTTACGGACCACGCTTCTCTGAAATGGCTAATGAGCCAGACTGATCTCAACGGCCGATTGGCCAGGTGGGTACTGAAATTACAGGCATTTGACTTCACAATTCGCCACCGAAAAGGAAGCCAGCATGTAGTCCCCGACACCTTATCCAGAATGTTCGCCCCTGAAGGAGCCGAGTTGGTCCAAGAGGACGACAGCCCCCAATTGATCGATCTGGACCATCCTGCCTTCAAGTCAGCCAGCTACACCCAACTGATTCACACTATCCAGAATCAACTGCCCCAGCTTCCTGAACTGCGGTTGACGGATGGATTTATTTGTAAGCGGATGGGACACGCATCCGGAGACCCCATACAAGAAGAAGAACAGTGGAAGTTGTGGGTGCCCGAAGAATTAACCACTGATCTTATCAGACGGGCCCATGACCACCCATCAAGTGCGCACGGCGGGTACGGTCGTACACTTAGGCGGTTGAAAACCTGTTTCTTTTGGCCTAAGATGGCACAACAGATAAAAGCGTACGTAGCCTCCTGTGAGCTATGCAAGTGCACTAAAGCGCCACCCATGGGTAAGGTTGAGGTCCCCGAACGTGTGTTCCAGCGCTTGTACATTGATCTTATCGGTCCTTACCCTCGATCTACTTCTGGTCACACGGGAGCTGTCGTGGTCCTGGACCAGCTCTCTAAATTCCCTATCATAGAACCACTACGTAACATGCACACTGGACCTATAATAAGCTTCTTGGAGAACCGAGTCTTTCACATGTTTGGAGTTCCGGAGAAACTTGTCTCCGACAATGGGGTCCAGTTCACCTCAAGCAAGTTCCGAGACCTAATGTCCAAATACGGCATCATCCACCAACGAACCGCCGTCTATTCACCACAAGCCAACGCATCCGAACGACTGAACCGTACGCTCATAGCGGCCATTCGCGCCTATGTCCACCCGAATCAGAAGGACTGGGATCGCAAGTTGTCCGCCATCACTAGTGCTCTGCGCTCGTCGTACCACGCCACTACCGGCATTTCGCCGTATTTCGCATTGTTCGGCCAGTACATGATCTGTCACGGAAGCGCCTACCGGCTATTGCGGCAGCTGAAATCACTAGAGGACCCAATCGTGGTTCTGGAACCGCACGAAAAGCTCCAACTTCTGCGAGATCAACTGCGGGAGAAGATTGAAGAAAGTCGACGGATGGGAGAGGAGCGGTACAACTTGCGATATCATCCTTCTGGCTTCAAGGCAGGCGACGAAATATATCGTCGAAACTTCCGGCAGAGCGATGCCACCTGACATTACAATGCCAAACTAGACAAGAAATTCGTGAAGTGTCGAGTCCTACAAGTAATAAGCCCCACCCGATACCTCATCGCGGACATGGCTGGTAAAACCCTGGGAATTTACCACGCAAAAGACCTTAGACGATGAGGTACAACTATTTCCCACGAAAAACCTTGGCTTACCTAAATCTCTGCCTGGACGAGATCTCCGAGTAACACCTGACTCCCTACGGTATAGTCACTGTCGAGTCTTCACGAACATGGTTGTAGCCTATTCCTCGAAATCGACCTTCGACCCGCCACGGCCCTAACCAAGACCTTTTACATAGGAGGCGGGATCGTAATTGCTTCGATTTGGGGGGGGGGAATGTGTAATGTGACGCCTACGCCCGGGAATCGAAGTGATTCCGATCCCGAACCCTTGCACTCGGCCAGATGGGTATGACCTCGAAATGCAAGCGGACTTCATCTTTCGTGCGGATATCGTTGCGCAGAAAATATTTTTTATCTCCAAATATTTAGATCTGTGGATTTAAATATTTGAAACAGAATATTAAACAAAACCCCGACGCATTTCGAGACATATCCATCTGGGAATGCCCCCTCCACCGTGGCCATCGAAAAACTATGCCACTGGCGACAATTGGAGATGCACATTGCCGCCATGTGGCGTTCCATTCCACACATCTGTTTTGTCCGATGAGAAAACAGGTAGTCAATTTGACAGCCACATGGCGAGTGCAAGGAGGTTTGGCTGCCAGTGAAAAAAGGTGACGGAATTCTGTGCATACAAATATAAGTGTATTTAAATTAGTGTAGTTTATGGCACAGTGGTCGGTGGTGATAAGATAATTAAACAATAATTTACAACTGAAAGCATATGATAACCGATATAGCGGGATTTTTGCAAAAGGACCGCGAAAACTTATCTGAATTCCTTAAAAAAGTGCATCGGCAAAGAAAAGATCGGAATCAGGTAAGTTCTAAATAACTTAATGGAATCAGGTGGTAATGGAGCTTTATTAGCATTAGATGAGAGTTTCGATGGGAATGCAAGGGCGTAAGCGTTACAAATTCCAACACAAAATACACAGGCGCGACAACGTCTTGAGATGGGATTTAATAATTTATTAAAAATGGTAGCCGAAAGACGTCCTAAAAATGAACGATTGAATAAATCTTGATCAAACGCTAGCCTCTAAACATTGAGTGATGAATCATAAATAGGATTATTAGAATAATAATGAAAGCTAGAGGAATCCTTACGGCAAAACTTGAATCCAGTTCTAATGGACTATAGTTTACTCTAAATTTTCAATGATGATGCTGAAATTTCAAATAAATACAGGAATATGACTCGGACTACCGAACAAGCAACTAGTACATACGTAGATAAAAGTGGCAGCAGAAGTAAACAAAAGAAATCGGATATCCTTTAACATATCACATATTAACGAACCAGTTTTGAGTTTTACATCACAACTTTTCAAAAATTTTGAGCTGCTTTGCATTCGACATTTAATGAACATTATTCAAACTAAATGAAACGTGGTCAAATAATGCATGCAAACGATTTTTATGAACGAAAAACGATTAAACTTTAGAGCGCTCATCCAATGGCTTGTGGTTCATACTCCTTCTTGGCATAAACGAATAAACTCGAAACAACTTCAACAACCAATAAGACTCGAAAATCAAACCCCAAGAGAAAAATTAAAACTAGGACAATTAAGTTGAAAGGCATGTGGTACGCTGAAGAGAACTAGTAACACTGTTATAAAATATTTATAATTTTCAACGGGTCTAAAACAAACTCAATCAAATTTTTATAGTAAAATTTTTATATGCAAGGAACTGACATATTGCGACAGCGAATCGCACTCGTAAACGAAAATTCTTATGAAATTAGAAATACATTAAATTTGAAGTTATTAGGTCTGGCTATAGAAGATTGATCATAACAACGATCTTGGTAGTTATTAATGATAAGATAACAAAACGCACAGCCTTCTCAACGGAATATAGTATGAATTTCACGGATCCTTGCATTGTGTAAATGCACAGAAATCAGATTAAGGCGTAATAACCAATACTTTATACTGTCCTAGATGATTAAACTATTATTAAATATTTACGAAAGGGGGATAAATAACTAAGATATGATTAGATTTTAATGTATATGAAATTTAAATATCATGTATAAAATATTTAAGACTTAGATCAAGGTAGCAATTAAGGCGTGGATGTAATGGCATCATGTTGAAATAATTTACACTCCTAAGACTCTTAAATTGAAGAGTAAATCTCAAAAACAGTAAAATATCCTACATTGGAATGAGCAACAACAAAGGAAAAAATGTGTTGAAAAATCTACTTGGCAAGATGAGATTTCTTGTCGCAGTTTAATCATTTCCTTCATGTCAAAATATTGATGATTTACCCAAATCAAAATTTTTATCAAATTTCGCAAAGTAAGTTTGCATGACTCATAATTGTTAAATTTTGAATAACAGATTGGAAGTTTCGCCATTTGGAACATGAATGACATAATTCTCAGTTTATATTAAAACAAAAACTGATGTAAGACTTCCTTGAAATGCTCAATCGTTAGAGAGCTAACATGTTGAAATTTTTTTTTAATCAAGTATCTCCAAGTTAAAAAGGTGGAAAAAGTTTGTAATTGTCTTGGTCGGTAAATCGAGTTACACATTAATTTTGAGAGTCCGTCATAAATTGTGATGTAGTTCGTAGTGTCTGTTATTAAAGAAGAATGAAGTGTTTGCCAAGAATGAAGCATGCGCCTTTGTTCCCCATCATGTGTGCAACTTCAGTTGATGTGCTAGTATGTTGAAAATGTATCAAATGAAGTTTAATTTTTGTAATACCCGAAACTAACCTGATAAGAAAGCTTTTACGAAAAAAAAAATTTCATATTAACCTTTTTTTTTAAAAACTACGTAGATTTATAAAGAAAAAAGCCAATAACAAAAGCTACATCTCATATTGAGAACACCATATTCGTATCTTTAAATTATCTTCAAATTCTTTTCTGAATATCACAATATCAACTGAAATCAACTTAACTGTGTTCTAAATGGGCCGAAACTTAAAGCATCTTAATAAACCTCCTTGTTTTTTGAAATCTTGTCATTTTATTTGTCTTCTATTTTGGAATTCAATAATTTACGCGATCCAACTTATCTTTCTTAATAATAGTCGTAATAAGTAAATTCAATTGAAAATAGTATAGCCTACTCTCGTTATATTTTGCTAGAACTTTATCGACTTCTTAATTTAGACATTTACTAAGTACCTACGTATATTTATTTGTTCGGAATTATTTTGGGTATATATCTTTGAATACGATATGGTCTAAATAGAGTTAAGATATTCCCTGTATCCAGACACATGTTTGCTAAAATTTATAAATATTAAAATGAATTGCTAATGAACTAAAGACTTTCCTTTTCAGCGGTTCTTCTTTTTCAGTGGGAAGAGAGAGTGCAGGGTAGGTATGCCGTCGCGAGGGTAGGGTTTCGACAAATCCGCGGAGGTCGGTTTCGCGTCGCGCGCGGTACGCGGTACCTTTGTTGTTTTGTTATTTTATTTAGAGTAGTCTTCGTCGGGTTAACTTCGAGTAGCATATTTTTCGGTACCGCGTCGAAACTTCGGGAACGCGAAATAGAAATTAGATTTTGGTATTCTTGACTGGTGATGAAAAGAAATACGGAGTAACGTAAAGTAGGTTCCTTCTCCGTATGTTTTGTTTGATAACGCGTTTGGAAAACGGGCATGTTCAGGTGGCTGAAATATTGTAATTGAGCGTAACCCATTCGGAGACCCGCGACCGAAATCCTCTCCGAACTAGCTGGCCGACAAGCAGCCACCGCGTGAATGGGTTACGGTGCACGGATTGGTTGACCTGTTGGTACCATCCGTTGGCACTACTCAGACTTAGCGTCCAGAACCGATGAGAGGTCGGTTCCGCGTTCGAACTTAAGAAGTTGAAAATCATTACAAAAGGCCACCAAAAAGGCAGAAAAAGTTCCGCGAATCTATGTATGCGGACCAAGTGGAAAAGATACGGTTCGGCTATTAGCAGCTGAAAATAAATTAAGTAATTGCAAAATCAAAAGAGTTAATGCAGAAAAATAAACTATTAGAACGAAATCACTGCTTGATTTCAAGTCAGCCAAAAATGCTCTGAATTTTAGGGAGGTTCCACACCATCTATACCCCAAAAAATGAAAAAATCAAACCTTTTTGTTGAAGGGTTTGGACTGCGGAGAGGATACGATCTTCTTCAAGTGCTCAAGGAAGCTTGTAATGATTTTAAGTCTAAATCCGAACGAGGAACCGACCTCTCATCGGTTCTAGACGTTAAGTCTGAGTAGTGCCAACGGATGGTACCAACCGGTCAACCAATCCGTGCACCGTAATCCATTTTCGCGGTGGCTGCTTGTCGGCCAGCTAGATCGGAGAGGATTTCGGTCGCGGGTCTCCAAATGGATCACGCTCATTTACTATCTTCAGCCACCAATACATGCCCGTTTTCAAACGCGTCACCAATACAAAACCATACGGAGAGGAAACCTACTTCACGTTACTCCGTATTTCTTCATACAACCAGTCAAAGGACAAAGATCTAATCTTTACTTCGCGTTCCCGAATTTCCGACGTGGTACCGAAAAATATACTACGTTAACGTAAATCCGAAAAAAACTACGCTAAAGAAAAACCAAAATCAGCTAAGGTACCGCGTACCGCGCGCGACGCGAAACTTACCTCAGCGGATTTTCTCAAACCCTACCCTCGCGATGGCATACTTACCATGCACTCTATTTCCCGCTGAAAGAAAGGACCACTGGAAAGGAAAATCGTGTTTTGAGTTAGCAATTCATATTATTTTTGTTATATTTGCATAAGATGTGATTATTATTTAAATGATTTACAGTTCTAACTTAAATACAAAAAAAAAGAAACTAGAATTATTTACTTATTTACACAGTGTTTACGTCCTGATCTTTTGTTTCAATTTTATTGTTGTTGTCTTAAATATTCTCTCATTGTGCGCGACGCGAAACCGACCTCAGCGGATTTTCTCAAACCCTACCCGCGCGACGGCATACTTACCATGCACTCTATTTCCCGCTGAAAGAAAGGACCACTGGAAAGGAAAATCGTGTTTTGAGTTAGCAATTCATATTATTTTTGTTATATTTGCATAAGATGTGATTATTATTTAAATGATTTACAGTTCTAACTTAAATACAAAAAAAAAGAAACTAGAACTATTTACTTATTTACACAGTGTTTACGTCCTGATCTTTTGTTTCAATTTTATTGCTGTTGTCTTAAATATTCTCTCATTGGTATTTTTGATAATATAATTGCATGTATGGATTTTTTATTATTTTTTCATTCTAGTGTGAACACCACTTCAGTCGCAATCGAATAGAGGATTATATGTAAATCTAATGTATATCGCAATGTAGAACCATATAAAAGTACGTAATGTGGAACTTTTGTAGCGATAATTTTCATATAAACATGTTTATATTTTATTATATGTTTACAACCAACTAAAAGAATAACAAATGAAAAATAATAGAAAATCTGCAATTAGTCTTTTTATTTACCTTACGTGCCGAGTACATTAAGATAAATGAATTTATACGTATGGTATCTATTTTTTTGTTAATGTGAGTTATTACACAATCATTTCAAGATACCTAGGCTCATTGAAGCTTCACTTTGCCAATAAGTTTGTTCTTCCCCTTTTTTTTTTTTGGGTGTCGTTTTAAGGCATTTTAAGACAATATTTTTGTTTTCGACGCACTCAACAAAGTAAATAAAAATTTTCATGCAGCAAACATTTAGAAATAAAATGGAATATGCTGAAAAGCACTAAAAAGTATAAAGCGTGCTTTTTATACAATATTGGATTCTGGCATATGAGCATAACAAATTTTTAACACCGACAATTCCTTCAAACCACGTCCTAACTCGTTGCAACAACCCGAACATAATTTAATTCTAGACCGCTATGTCGGCGGCTTTTAATGAATATCTTCGATTAGTTTTAATATGCACGCCTATGCAGGAAATGCTTAATCGTGAAGTAAAACCGTAAACGACTCAAGCTGCAATCAACTTCACCTTGTGCGCTTTGGCGAAGTTTTTAGGTAAATTTCTCGAGAGAAATTTACCTATTGCGGAGAGCATCATATATATATACAAGGTGGGCCAGAAAGGCGTACGATTTTAAAAACACACTTGCGTTTGAAGCTTTAGAGAGGGGACTGCGCGGGTGGTGGGGTTAAGTAGCTCGGTTCTCGGAAATTTAGTCGCGATGGATCACTTCACCGGAGCGCAAGGTGCATTCTGCGTTAAACATTATTAAAAATCACAATTCGTGCGCTATTGTTCGGCGTTTATTTCGGCGTGAGTTTGGATTACATGACCTAAATCAGTGTCCGAAAGAAAGTGTGATTCGATCGTGGGTCAGAAAGTTCGAAGAGACTGGTTCGACCCTCAAACAGAAGCCTGCAGGACGCCCAAGGTCAACAAGAACGGAATTATCGGACCCTACTTCTTCGAAAAAACAAGGCCAATCTGTCACTGTAAATTCTGACCGATACATAGCCATGTTAAGGGATTTTTTCTTTCCACAACTGCAACAATTTGAAGCCTATAATCGTGTGACATGGTTTCAACAAGATGGCGCGACATGCCATACATCTAATGCCTCTTTGGCGGTCGTAAACGAGATGTTTGCTGGGAAACTGATATCGCACCGAGGTGACATTGCATGGCCTCCTAGAAGTCCGGATCTGACGCCACCGGACTTTTTTTTGTGGGGATACCTAAAAAGTAGAGTCTACACCAATAACCCAGCCACGATTAACCAGTTGAAGACCAATATCCGGGAAGAAATGGCAGCTATTCCCCGTGCAATGTGCCACGGAGTTTTTACCAATTTGAGGGTCAGATTCGAAGAATGTTTGCAGCGGGATGGTGCACACCTGGATGACGTTATTTTTAAGAAATGAATTTCCCAGATGTCAATTTTTATAGAAATAAAAATTTGTATGTGAATTGTACTCAGTTTTTTTTAATGATTTTTTCAAGTTCGCAATTCTTTCTGGCCCATCCTGTATATATATATATATATATATATATATATATATATATATATATATATATATATATATATATATATATATATGGGATACAACGAAATTTGTGACCACGCTAGAGGTTGCAATTTTGCTTCGATTTTCGCCAAATTTTCAGGAAAGGTGTATTGGGTAATTATCTCGGTTGAGTTCGTGAACCAGCTATATCGGCCGGGCAAAAACAAAATGGTGGCCATTTTAGACGAAAAATCGTGATTTCTGTTCTGACCAAAGTATAGCTACAAAGATTTAAAATAATCCAAAATCAAACGCATGCATTCAAAATGGCGGCCTCTAAAGGTCTGAAGGCAAGCGCAATCCGCTATTTTAGTGCCAACTGAAATAATAAATATTTTTCATGGAAACGTTTTAAATGACTTTACTTGAAAGAATTTATAAACCAGATCATTTTTAAGATATTGTAAAATATTTTTAACAATACCCTAAAAAATTATAAAATCGCGACTTGTCTGTCTGTCCGTCCGTCCGCCCGTTTGTTCGTGCGTCATAACAAGTTTTCTCGCAAACCACATGAGCTAGAATAAGCAAATTTTCTACGTAGGTCAAAAGTGGTGCCTCTTGAAATTTGCAGTGCAAGAAAATATTTTAAGGTATTTAAGGGGGTCTCCCCCCATACAGGGGGTTGGCATACAATTTTTTTTATTTCTGTAGCCCTCTAGCAGCCAAGATTCTCAACAGATTCCGTTGAAACTTGAAATTATAAGTTATTAAGGCAAGTTAATTTAATTTAATTATGCAAATCGAATGACAAATAAAAAAGTCGAAAATTTACAGCTTAATAATTTTAGCAGCCGATTTCAATAAAAATCGAAATGACGGCCCTCATAGTTCAGAAAAAAATTGAAAATGTATATATCAATGGCAACGCAAGTGCTGATTAAACTTTTATGGAAATCTTTTGAAATTAACTATTCGAGCTATTTAAGCCTTTGTGTGGTTACCACTGTGAACTGTGTAAACAGCAAATGCGAGAAGGGCGAAACCGGTATTTATATGTTTACAACAATTTACGATCCACCAATTTTCAATATGTAATCCATACGCGTGCAACTCAATTTAATTAGCAAAATATTTGCTATTTAAAAATATTCCGCCTTTAGTAGAACTTTCAAATAAAAAAAAAAAGGAAAGAAAGTATATACCCTTTAATTCTACTATTTATTTTAAATTTAGTATACAATTGTTTCGTTCTCTACTTGAGAACTTCCTCAGTACTACTATTCCCTAAACTATAAGTGTCCTAATATTTATACTAAACTCATTAACGTATTAATATGAATCTCTAATTACATCTAATCCCTCAAAGCACTTTTACTTAATCTCTAATTACCTGATCCTTTACCATTCAAAAATTTGTTTATCCTTAATTACTACTTAACAACCTTCATTATTTTGTAAGCTTGAATAGCCAGGTGTATCCGTTACCTGGGTCACCGTTCCAAATGTCCTGCGTCTTCCGATTGAATATCTCCAAGCTTTCTGCTACATCAAGCTTCCATCCGTTTGTAACCGTTTTCAGCATGCTTACGTTGTCCGCAGTGATGTCATGTTTTTCAAGGACTATATGCTCCGCTACTTTTGATTTGAAGTTTTTTGCATCCTGCTTTTTGTTTTTGTTGACTGCTTCCCTTAAGTGTTCATTCCATCTGACACCTAGTGATCTCCTCGTTTGTCCAATGTAACATCCATTACATTTCGTACACGATACCTTGTAGACTCCACTCCGCTCCATTTTGGGAATGGGGTCCTTGGTTGATCCAAGTAAGTTCTGTATTTTTGTGGCCCGGCTCGTATAAACTAGGTCGATGTCTACGTTCTTCATAGCCCTCTTCATTGTTTCCGTCCTTGAGTCAAACGTTACAACCAATCTCTTCCGTTGCTCGACTTTCGCAGTTAGCGTTGTGAACTTTTTATTGAAGATCTCCGTCGTTCGTTTGGCTATCAATTTGGTGACTTCATCCGTAGGTTATCCATTCCACTCGGCTAGCTTATAAATGTGGGACGTTTCTTTTTTCAGGCCTTCCTTATTCAATGGAAGCGTGAGCATTCGATTCACAAGCCAGCTAAATGTCGCCCATTTTTGCTGTTGGCAATGGTTTGAAGTGAAAGGAATTATCCGTTTGCGGTATATTTCGAATTCCAATCCATTAGCTCCTCTACATACCATTACGTCAAGGAATGGTAGCTGCCCCTCCGACTCCAGCTCGTGGGTGAAACTGATGTTGTTGTGTATTGAGTTGATCGCCGTGAGAGTTTGCTGGACCTGATCCTCTTTGATGATCGTGAAGATATCGTCTACATAACGCACCCATCGATGTGGCAGTTTACCTTCTTGTGCTAACTTCTCCTCCAAAAATGCCATAAAAACTTCGCTTGGAAACGGGGAAAGAGGGTTTCCCATTGGAGCACCACGTGTTTGCTTAAAAAATTCTCCCCTGAAGGTGAAAAAGCTTTCACCCATGCAGAGTCTAGCCAGTTTCAAATACATTTTGGCTCGTGCTTTCCATTGTTCTCCTGATCCTTGTATCAGAATCCACTCCTCAAGTAACGTAAGTGCTTCTTTGACCGGAATACTGGGAAAAAGTGCCTTAACGTCAAATGACACCATCGTATCCCCATCTTCCAAAGGTCCCCAGGACAAAACCTTTGAAGTAAATTCTGCCGAATTTGCTACTGATCTGGTAACAAATTTTTTGTCCATGTTATTGAATTCTTTGACTAACCACTTCGCAATTTTCTGAGTGGGAGCGTTTTCTGCTGACACAATTTCACGCATTTCATGGCCTGGCTTGTGAATCTTCGGAAGTCCTATGATCCTTGGCACCGATGGGTTGGTTACTTTTAAGAATTTCTTGATTTCCTGAATCCATGGTTCACATTCTTTCAGCACTTTTTCCACTCTTTTTATTGACTCAGGAAGCGGATTATTTCGTAGACTGAAGTTTGATCCCGTATTTATTTTTTCCCGCATTCTATTGCCGTAATCGGCCTTGTCCATGATCACTACGGCATTCCCTTTATCCGCTTCCATGTAGTAAACCGGTAGGTTTTTGAACTCCTTGATGATCCTATTCTCGTCCTGCTTTCCGACCCATCTAGTTTCTTTTCTCAGTGTATCTGCAGTGCTGGCTCTTATCTTTTGTTTTTCCTCTGCCGTCAGTCCATGCATGGTCGAAAGTCTATTGATCCCGGCTTCGATTTCTATGACGATATCTTCAGGTTTGGCTTTCGCGTTAATGGAGTATTTCAGCCCCATGTTCAGCAGATTCAGTTGAGCTTGCGTAAATACCTGGGACGATTGATTGATGACTATGTTTTCGATTGTACACACCTTGATTTGTTGGGACACTGTCACTTGTTCTCGTCTTAATTGATGAAACTTCTTTTCTAGTATTAATTTCTTCCGCTCGCTTTCACACTCTTCCGCTACTTTCACTTTTGTTAGAAACAACGGGAAACCCAACGGATATTGTTTGGCCAGGCTCAAATGTAATTCGTATGCCTCTCTGCTTCTCCTGTCCAATTTTGCATAGAGTCTTTCAATACTCTCCTTCACCAACTGCATTTCCAGATACTTGATCATAGTACCTTTCTTGAACGGTATACTCGTCTTGAGTTTAACGGTGTGGCTTTTCGGGGTGATGTTATTGTGCTTGCATTTTTTTAAAAAACTTAAATCCCTTCTTAGTGATGCGACAGACTTCCTTAAACTGATAAACTTATTGACTTCAGCGGTAGGCTTGGGTGCCATTTTAATAGTTAAAAATATTCCGCCTTTAGTAGAACTTTCAAATAAAAAAAAAAAAATAAAAGAAAGTATATATCCTTTAATTCTACTATTTATTTTAAATTTAGTATACAATTGTTTCGTTCTCTACTTGAGAACTTCCTCAGTACTACTATTCCCTAAACTATAAGTATCCTAATATTTATACTAAACTCACTAACGTATTAATATGAATCTCTAATTACATCTAATCCCTCAAAGTACTTTTACTTAATCTCTAATTACCTGATCCTTTACCATTCAAAAATTTGTTTATCCTTAATTACTACTTAACTACCTTCATTATTTTGTAAGCTTGAATAGCCAGGTGTATCCGTTACCTGGGTCACCGTTCCAAATGTCCTGCGTCTTCCGATTGAATATCTCCAAGCTTTCTGCTACATCAAGCTTCCATCCGTTTGTAACCGTTTTCAGCATGCTTACGTTGTCCGCAGTGATGTCATGTTTTTCAAGGACTATATGCTCCGCTACTTTTGATTTGAAGTTTTTTGCATCCTGCTTTTTGTTTTTGTTGACTGCTTCCCTTAAGTGTTCATTCCATCCATTCCATCTGACACCTAGTGATCTCCTCGTTTGTCCAATGTAACATCCATTACATTTCGTACACGATACCTTGTAGACTCCACTCCGCTCCATTTTGGGAATGGGGTCCTTGGTTGATCCAAGCAAGTTCTGTATTTTTGTGGCCTGGCTCGTATAAACTAGGTCGATGTCTACGTTCTTCATAGCCCTCTTCATTGTTTCCGTCCTTGAGTCAAACGTTACAACCAATCTCTTCCGTTGCTCGACTTCCGCAGTTAGTGTTGTGAACTTTTTATTGAAGATCTCCTTCGTTCGTTTGGCTATCAATTTGGTGACTTCATCCGTAGGGTATCCATTCCACTCGGCTAGCTTATAAATGTGGGACGTTTCTTTTCTCAGGCCTTCCTTATTCAATGGAAGCGTGAGCATTCGATTCACAAGCCAGCTAAATGTCGCCCATTTTTGCTGTTGGCAATGGTTTGAAGTGAAAGGAATTATCCGCATGGTGTCCGTTGGTTTGCGGTATATTTCGAATTCCAATCCATTAGCTCCTCTATATACCATTACGTCAAGGAATGGTAGCCGCCCCTCCGACTCCAGCTCGTGGGTGAAACTGATGTTGTTGTGTATTGAGTTGATCACCGTGAGAGTTTGCTGGACCTGAACCTCTTTGATGATCGTGAAGATATCGTCTACATAACGCACCCATCGATGTGGCAGTTTACCTTCTTGTGCTAACTTCTCCTCCAAAAATGCCATAAAAACTTCGCTTAGAAACGGGGAAAGAGGGTTTCCCATTGGAGCACCACGTGTTTGCTTAAAAAATTCTCCCCTGAAGGTGAAAAAGCTTTCACCCATGCAGAGTCTAGCCAGTTTCAAATACATTTTGGCTCGTGCTTTCCATTGTTCTCCTGATCCTTGTATCAGAATCCACTCCTCAAGTAACGTAAGTGCTTCTTTGATCGGAATACTGGGAAAAAGTGCCTTAACGTCAAATGACACCATCGTATCCCCATCTTCCAAAGGTCCCCAGGACAAAACCTTTGAAGTAAATTCTGCCGAATTTGCTACTGATCTGGTAACAAATTTTTTGTCCATGTTATTGAATTCTTTGACTAACCACTTCGCAATTTTCTGAGTGGGAGCGTTTTCTGCTGACACAATTTCACGCATTTCATGGCCTGGCTTGTGAATCTTCGGAAGTCCTATGATCCTTGGCACCGATGGGTTGGTTACTTTTAAGAATTTCTTGATTTCCTGAATCCATGGTTCACATTCTTTCAGCACTTTTTCCACTCTTTTTATTGACTCAGGAAGCGGATTATCTCGTAGACTGAAGTTTGATCCCGTATTTATTTTTTCCCGCATTCTATTGCCGTAATCGGCCTTGTCCATGATCACTACGGCATTCCCTTTATCCGCTTCCATGTAGTAAACCGGTAGGTTTTTGAGCTCCTTGATGATCCTATTCTCGTCCTGCTTTCCGACCCATCTAGTTTCTTTTCTCAGTGTATCTGCAGTGCTGGCTCTTATCTTTTGTTTTTCCTCTGCCGTCAGTCCATGCATGGTCGAAAGTCTATTGATCCCGGCTTCGATTTCTATGACGATATCTTCAGGTTTGGCTTTCGCGTTAATGGAGTATTTCAGCCCCATGTTCAGCAGATTCAGTTGAGCTTGCGTAAATACCTGGGACGATTGATTGATGACTATGTTTTCGATTGTACACACCTTGATTTGTTGGGACACTGTCACTTGTTCTCGTCTTAATTGATGAAACTTCTTTTCTAGTATTAATTTCTTCCGCTCGCTTTCACACTCTTCCGCTACTTTCACTTTTGTTAGAAACAACGGGAAACCCAACGGATATTGTTTGGCCAGGCTCAAATGTAATTCGTATGCCTCTCTGCTTCTCCTGTCCAATTTTGCATAGAGTCTTTCAATACTCTCCTTCACCAACTGCATTTCCAGATACTTGATCATAGTACCTTTCTTGAACGGTATACTCGTCATAGTACCTTTCTTGAACGGTATACTCGTCTTGAGTTTAACGGTGTGGCTTTTCGGGGTGATGTTATTGTGCTTGCATTTTTTTAAAAAACTTAAATCCCTTCTTAGTGATGCGACAGACTTCCTTAAACTGATAAACTTATTGACTTCAGCGGTAGGCTTGGGTGCCATTTTAATAGTTAAAAATATTCCGCCTTTAGTAGAACTTTCAAATAAAAAAAAAATGAAAGAAAGTATATACCCTTTAATTCTACTATTTATTTTAAATTTAGTATACAATTGTTTCGTTCTCTACTTGAGAACTTCCTCAGTACTACTATTCCCTAAACTATAAGTGTCCTAATATTTATACTAAACTCATTAACGTATTAATATGAATCTCTAATTACATCTAATCCCTCAAAGTACTTTTACTTAATCTCTAATTACCTGATCCTTTACCGTTCAAAAATTTGTTTATCCTTAATTACTACTTAACTACCTTCATTATTTTGTAAGCTTGAATAGCCAGGTGTATCCGTTACCTGGGTCACCGTTGCAAAGGTCCTGCGTCTTCCGATTGAATATCTCCAAGCTTTCTGCTACATCAAGCTTCCATCCGTTTGTAACCGTTTTCAGCATGCTTACGTTGTCCGCAGTGATGTCATGTTTTTCAAGGACTATATGCTCCGCTACTTTTGATTTGGAGTTTTTTGCATCCTGCTTTTTGTTTTTGTTGACTGCTTCCCTTAAGCGTTCATTCCATCCATTCCATCTGACACCTAGTGATCTTCTCGTTTGTCCAATGTAACATCCATTACATTTCGTACACGATACCTTGTAGACTCCACTCCGCTCCATTTTGGGAATGGGGTCCTTGGTTGATCCAAGCAAGTTCTGTATTTTTGTGGCCCGGCTCATATAAACTAGGTCGATGTCTACGTTCTTCATAGCCCTCTTCATTGTTTCCGTCCTTGAGTCAAACGTTACAACCAATCTCTTCCGTTGCTCGACTTCCGCAGTTAGCGTTGTGAACTTTTTATTGAAGATCTCCTTCGTTCGTTTGGCTATCAATTTGGTGACTTCATCCGTAGGGTATCCATTCCACTCGGCTAGCTTATAAATGTGGGACGTTTCTTTTTTCAGGCCTTCCTTATTCAATGGAAGCGTGAGCATTCGATTCACAAGCCAGCTCAATGTCGCCCATTTTTGCTGTTGGCAATGGTTTGAAGTGAAAGGAATTATCCGCATGGTGTCCGTTGGTTTGCGGTATATTTCGAATTCCAATCCATTAGCTCCTCTATATACCATTACGTCAAGGAATGGTAGCCGCCCCTCCGACTCCAGCTCGTGGGTGAAACTGATGTTGTTGTGTATTGAGTTGATCACCGTGAGAGTTTGCTGGACCTGATCCTCTTTGATGATCGTGAAGATATCGTCTACATAACGCACCCATCGATGTGGCAGTTTACCTTCTTGTGCTAACTTCTCCTCCAAAAATGCCATAAAAACTTCGCTTAGAAACGGGAAAAGAGGGTTTCCCATTGGAGCACCACGTGTTTGCTTAAAAAATTCTCCCCTGAAGGTGAAAAAGCTTTCACCCATGCAGAGTCTAGCCAGTTTCAAATACATTTTGGCTCGTGCTTTCCATTGTTCTCCTGATCCTTGTATCAGAATCCACTCCTCAAGTAACGTAAGTGCTTCTTTGACCGGAATACTGGGAAAAAGTGCCTTAACGTCAAATGACACCATCGTATCCCCATCTTCCAAAGGACCCCAGGACAAAACCTTTGAAGTAAATTCTGCCGAATTTGCTACTGATCTGGTAACAAATTTTTTGTCCATGTTATTGAATTCTTTGACTAACCACTTTGCAATTTTCTGAGTGGGAGCGTTTTCTGCTGACACAATTTTACGCATTTCATGGCCTGGCTTGTGAATCTTCGGAAGTCCTATGATCCTTGGCAGCGATGGGTTGGTTACTTTTAAGAATTTCTTGATTTCCTGAATCCATGGTTCACATTCTTTCAGCACTTTTTCCACTCTTTTTATTGACTCAGGAAGCGGATTATTTCGTAGAAAGCTATTTCACCTTCAGGGGAGAATTTTTTAAGCAAACACGTGGTGCTCCAATGGGAAACCCTCTTTCCCCGTTTCTAAGCGAAGTTTTTATGGCATTTTTGGAGGAGAAGTTAGCACAAGAAGGTAAACTGCCACATCGATGGGTGCGTTATGTAGACGATATCTTCACGATCATCAAAGAGGATCAGGTCCAGCAAACTCTCACGGCGATCAACTCAATACACAACAACATCAGTTTCACCCACGAGCTGGAGTCGGAGGGGCGGCTACCATTCCTTGACGTAATGGTATGTAGAGGAGCTAATGGATTGGAATTCGAAACATACCGCAAACGGATAATTCCTTTCACTTCAAACCATTGCCAACAGCAAAAATGGGCGACATTTAGCTGGCTTGTGAATCGAATGCTCACGCTTCCATTGAATAAGGAAGGCCTGAAAAAAGAAACGTCCCACATTTATAAGCTAGCCGAGTGGAATGGATACCCTACGGATGAAGTCACCAAATTGATAGCCAAACGAACGAAGGAGATCTTCAATAAAAAGTTCACAACGCTAACTGCGGAAGTCGAGCAACGGAAGAGATTGGTTGTAACGTTTGACTCAAGGACGGAAACAATGAAGAGGGCTATGAAGAACGTAGACATCGACCTAGTTTATACGAGCCGGGCCACAAAAATACAGAACTTGCTTGGATCAACCAAGGACCCCATTCCCAAAATGGAGCGGAGTGGAGTCTACAAGGTATCGTGTACGAAATGTAATGGATGTTACATTGGACAAACGAGGAGATCACTAGGTGTCAGATGGAATGGATGGAATGAACACTTAAGGGAAGCAGTCAACAAAAACAAAAAGCAGGATGCAAAAAACTTCAAATCAAAAGTAGCGGAGCATATAGTCCTTGAAAAACATGACATCACTGCGGACAACGTAAGCATGCTGAAAACGGTTACAAACGGATGGAAGCTTGATGTAGCAGAAAGCTTGGAGATATTCAATCGGAATACGCAGGACATTTGGAACGGTGATCCAGGTAACGGATACACCTGGCTATTCAAGCTTACAAAATAATGAAGTTAGTTAAGTAGTAATTAAGGATAAACAAATTTTTGAATGGTAAAGGATCAGGTAATTAGAGATTAAGTAAAAGTACTTTGAGGGATTAGATGTAATTAGAGATTCATATTAATACGTTAATGAGTTTAGTATAAATATTAGGACACTTATAGTTTAGGGAATAGTAGTACTGAGGAAGTTCTCAAGTAGAGAACGAAACAATTGTATACTAAATTTAAAATAAATAGTAGAATTAAAGGGTATATACTTTCTTTCATTTTTTTTTTTTTTAAATATTTGCGCCCCGATAAAAGGTCTCTAAAAACGAACGTGGCCAGATTTTTTTTATGTTAATAAATACCCATGTGGCACTACGAAAATTGCAGAAAGAAGTTTCGTAATAGGCAAGCCAAATTCTTTTTCGTAACTTTACGCTACATACGAGAAATTTACCTTTCCGGCTGGTGCTGCCAACGGGGATTTTTTTTTCCCTTCTTCTTTTAGAAACTAACAAAACGAGTGCTTTAACACATAATGGTTGATTAAGAAAGGAAATCACTAAACATGTGTGTAAAAGTAAAATTAATCGACTTGGTCGACTTGGAAAACATTGTAAATAAAATTTCACTCCGTCAGATATGAAATTATGTGTTTGTGCTATAAAATATTTTTTTTTTGTTTTGTTAATTGTGTTTCGTTATGAACTCTCTAAGACAGTTTCGACCCTTACAGTAATAATGTTAAGAAGTTTGTAAACATAATTCATTGTCAGTACAAATTTCAAACTCTTGCCTAAATAAATCCCTCTTTATGAGATTACTAGGACTGTCGAATAATTCAATCGTTTAACTCAGAATGTGAGAATTGATGTTCCTTCAAACTAATTTCGTTTTTAAACGCTTTCTCACAGCTATCGCACTTATAGAGGTTGGGATTTTTGTGCAACGCAATATGGGTGTTTAAGTACCGTAAGTTAGCAAATGATTTACCGCACTCACCACATTTGTTTAAAACAGAATGTGAAAATTTATGTTCCTTCAAACCAATTTCCTTGATAAACGTTTTCTCACAAATATCACACTTAAAGAGCTCGGGATTCTTATGTAATTCGATATGAGTCCTTAGCAATCGTATTGTTCCAAATGTTTTACCGCATATGTCACATGCGTTTGAATCAGAATGGGAAAATTTATGTTCCTTCAAATTTTGCGCTGACGCATAACGTTTATCACATCGATCACATTTATATACGTTAGGATTCGACTGCCATTTCATATGTTTCCTAAAAACTATTCGATTAGTGTATACTTTACTACGAATAGGACATTTATAAATATCCGAATTATTATGCGAGACTGCATGAGCTTTTAAGCTATGCAATCCAGGGAACAATTCACTGCATATGTCACATTTATAGCAATTAGTATTTGAAAGTGTACATTTATAATTCTCTAAAGACGTTTCGTATCTGAGTGTTTCATGCGCTTTCATGATAGTAGCATTTTCAGTAGTTACCCCGCAATCTTCTGTCACGTAAGCACCAGAGTTATCCAATTCATTGTTTTTCGGTTGGCTTTGAAACTCTTGGGGCGTGTGAGCATCTCGGAGTAAATTATGATCTCCACATGTATATCCAATCTCCGTTTCGTCCAACTCTTCATACGTATTCCTCTTTTTACCCTACGACATCGAGAACACTGCACTTGCACTTTTAATTTTGACAAATGGCCAAACTAAAGCTTTTGTTGCTTATTAGTTAGTTAAACCTGTAGGAATAACATTCATAACATATTCATCGCGTTTAGTATTTTAACACTGACCTGCTAGTCTTCGTCGTTTGATAATCGTTGATGAACCAACTGCCAATCGATCCTCTAATGGCCCTTTGAATAGAACTGAATCGCTAACCCCATGATGCATACCAGATGGTGAATTTTCACGGGCTGCTCTTTCATCCAGTAAATGATCCTTTTCGGTTGGTTCGTAGACTGATTCTTCGCGAACATGTGCAACCCGACTCTTCTTGGGTGGCGGCCATTACGTACGCACTTCACTGCCATGTGGCTGTCAATTCCTCTTGACATCCCACGACAAAATTGACGTGGGATGTGCACTCGTCACAACCACGTGAAATGACAAGCCACCTAGTAGCAAGGTGTGTTAGTAGTGGTCGCCAGCGGCGTCGCATGATTCATTACAGGGCAGTGTCCACGATGCCTACCAGGCATGGGGAGACTGAAGGAAACGCTGCTTGGCCCTATGATGTTTTTTTTTCTTTCCTCCTTATTTTTTCTTTGTCTCTCAGCGTCGTAGGTCTTTGGCATGGTAAACTCCCAGCTCCCTTCCGGACATGTCCGCAATGAGGTACCGCGTGGGACTTAAAACTATTAAGACTCGACACTTCACGAACTTCTTATCTAGCTTGGCAGTGTAGTGCCAACCTGCTTCACTTTGTCCAAAATTCCGTCGGTAGATTTCGTCGCCTGCCTTGAAGCCAGAAGGATGGGATTGAAGATTGTACCGCTCCTCCCCCACCCGTCTACTGTCTTCAATCCTCTCCCGGATTTGTTCTCGTCGAATTTGGAGTTTCTCGTGTGGCTCCAGTACCACTATTGGGTCTTCCAAACCTTTCAACTGCCGGAATAGCCGGTACGAGTTTCCGTGGCAAATCATATGCTGGCCGAACACGGCAAAGTATGGGCAGATGCCTGTGGTGGAGTGGTAAGACGAACGCAGGGCACAGGTGATGGCGGAAAACCTGCGGTCCCAATCCTTCTGATCCGGTTGGACGTAGGCCCGAATGGCGGCTATGAGGGTGCGGTTCAACCGCTCGGACGCATTGGCTTGCGGAGAATAAACGGCAGTCCGCTGATGCGTAATGCCATACTTCTCCATTAATTCCCGAAATCTAGACGAGGTTAACTGAACTCCGTGGTCGGAGACCAGCTTCTCCGGTACTCCAAATATATGGAAAACGCGATTTTCCAGAAAACTGACTATGGGGCCGGTGTGCAGGTTTCGAAGAGGTTCCACAATCGGAAATTTGGACAAGTGGTCCAGGACCTTAACAGCTCCCGTGTATCCCAAAGTGGAGCGAGGGTACGGACCGATGAGATCTATATACAGGCGCTGGAACACCCACTCCGGTAGTTCGAATTTTCCCATCGGGGGCCGAAGAACAGAATTGGGCACCTTAGTGCATTTGCACAGCTCACAGGCGGCTACGTGCTTTTTCACTTGCTGCGCCATCTTAGGCCAAAAGAAGTAAGTCTTCAGTCGCCGAAGCGTACGACCATAACCGCCGTGTGCACTCAATGGGTGGTTATGAGCCCGCTTAATCAATTCGAAGGTCAGTTCTTCGGGCACCCATAACCTCCACTGTTCCTCTTCTTGAATGGGGACTCCGGAGGCGTGTCTCGTCCGCTTGTATATAAATACCTCCGTCACCCATAGTTCTGGCAGCTGTGGCAACTGGTCCTGAATCGTATTCATCAGCTGGATATAACATGCTGACTTGAAGGCGGGATGGTCAAAGTCGATCCATAGGGGGCTGTCGGCCTCCTGGGCCAACTCGGCTCCTTCAGGGGCGAACATCCTTGATAGTGTGTTCGGTACCACGTGCTGACTTCCCTTGCGGTGTCTTATCGTGAAGTCAAACGCCTGTAATTTCAAGGCCCATCTGGCCAAGCGGCCGTGGAGACCAGTTTGGCTCATCAGCCATTTCAGTGACGCATGATCAGTGACGATTTCAAAGGGATGTCCTTCTACATATGCTCGAAAACGTTTCACTGCCAGCACAGCCGCCAGGCATTCCTGCTCCGAGACCGTGTAGTTCCGCTGGGCCTGGTTCAGCTTGTGGGACATGAAGGCTATAGGTCTCTCCTCGCCGTCTTGTGCAACCTGGACTAAGACTGCTCCCACCTCATGTTGACTCGCGTCACAATGGATTGAGAACGGTTTGTCAAAGTCCGGGCTGTGCAGTACGGGGGCTGTAGTCAGGCTCTTCTTTAGCTCTTCAAAGGCTCGCATGCTGGGCCCTTCCCAGACGAACTTACGTCCCTTACGCAGCATGTCGGTCAAAGGAGTGGTAATGGTGGCATAGTCACGCACGAAACGCTGGTACCATCCGCATAAGCCTAGGAATCGGCGTAACTGCTTGGTAGTCTTGGGTAATGGAAAAGCGTCAATCGCTTGCGTCTTGTCCGGATCGGTCTTGATATTGCCATGCCCAATGATGTGACCCAAATACTTCACCTCCGTCATCACGAACTGACTCTTCTGTATGTTGATGGTTAACCCTGCCCTCCGGATGTGTAGAGCCACCTCCTGAAGCAGGTCAATGTGTTCGTAAAAGGTTTCGGTTATAAGCAGCAGATCGTCCAAGTAAACGAAAACTTGGTGCCGCAAATGTGGTGGTATCACCTTATCCATAAGGCGCGTCATTGTTTGAGGGGCATCGCACAATCCGAATGGCATGGTCACGAATTGATACAGGGGCCGACCTGGGACTGTGAAGGCTGTTTTCTCCTTTGAGCCAGGGTCTAAAGGAATTTGCCAGAAGGCGTCCTTGAGGTCTAAGCTCGTGATGAAGTGGGCTTTAGGCAACCGACTCAAAATGCCTTCAATCAACGGTAGAGGGTATGCGTCCTTGACAGTGACGGCGTTCAAGCGCCTGGCATCTAAGCATAGCCGGACCTTGTTCGGCTTGCCAACTAAAGTGACCGGGGAAGCCCACGCGCTCTGCGATTCTTCGATCACGCCTAATGCTAGCATTCGATCAACTTCGGCATATAACAACTTTTCCTCCGCCGGAGATATGGCAAAATGTCTCTGTGTTATGGGTTTAGCATCCCCCACATCTATAGTGTGTAACACCAGTGCCGTCCGCCCGAGACCTTCCTTCTCATGCGATGGAAAAGCCGATATAGCCGAGTCAAGTCGCAGTTGTTGATTCACATCCAGTGTATGTCGTAATAAGTGAGTGGTTTGAGTTTGGTCAGGAAAAGTGGTGACGAACTCCAGGGTCATGCCGGAAAACAGTGCCGGGGCCAAGTTAAATTTTCGAACGAAATCCACCCCTAGATAAAGATTCTGGGTTAATTGAGGTATGATGTAAAATTCCAGAGGTTTAGTTACTCCTTTAAAGGTGACATCCGTCGTAATTTTTCCCACTACGGAGTGACGAGTTCCGTCCGCCGTGCTTAACCAGGTGGTAAAATGATGGATTTGGTCCACGTGCATTGCCAGTACCTCCCCTGCAAAATCGGCTGATATGCAATTCACACTGGCTCCCGTATCGACTAAACCTGACAATCGTTTTTGCAGGAGATGTACTGACGCATATGGTCAAACGTCATCCCTCAATAATTCGTCTAAGTGTATATCCCTCAGCACCTTCCTCGACTGCCTCACCCTTCTCCAGAAGCTCCGCATTCGACGCGTGGCTCGCTTTCTTCGCGGTGGGACAGTTGTAGCCAACTCCTCATGGAATATGCGCTGTCGAGTAGCCAAATAATTCCGCAGTCTGACGTGGAAGGGCTTGACATGCCAAGGAACCTTCGCCTCGCTATCATTTCCCTGCGCGTCCGCCTCGACAAAGGATGGCGTCGGTTGTGGAACTTCGGGAGAACTGTGTTTGGCGGTGCGAGTCAGCAGAATTGGAGTCATGTCTGGGGCTTTGTCATAGCTAGTGATGGGGTCAGCATTGGTTCGTCCGGGTTTTAGGAGTGCCGACGGGTGGTCGCGGCACTCGCTGGCAAGTTTTTTCGCAATTTGCAATTTGCGCAATCAGGTGCGTAAGTGTCTGCCTTCCCGCATCGGTAACAGAAGAGCGTCGGTTCCGCTGGACATGCATAGAACCGATGCCCCGGTTGTCGACAGTTCCAACAGACCGTCGGGCTTGTAATTGCTTCAAGGGATGGTTGATCAATCATTGCTGGGTCCTCAAGCTCCGGTGGTGCTCCGCTCCTCGGTACTGGTACAGGGTCAGCAAGTAGGTGGTCCGCTGCCATCAACTCCGCGGTGTGATGATTTCGTGGATTTGGTCCCGTTATGTGATGTTGTGGACGGAAGGCACCTCGCCGCTCATCCAGCTGTTCTTGCCTACGGGCATGGAGGCGTTATCCCTGTATGGTGTTGATGGGAAAATGCAGAAGGCTGTTCTGAAGCTCCCAACGCATATTCTCTCGGATAATTTCTACCAGTTCGTCCTCGGGCATGGTTGTTCGTAAGCGAGTGCTCAATCTCACTATACTTGTGTAGTACTGGTCGAACGGTTCGAGAGCGCCTTGTTTCCGTTTCTTTATCTGTTCCCTTAGTTCTCGTTCAGTGAAGCCATCATCAAATTGATTGCGGAAGGCTGCACTGAAAGAATCCCAAGTGGGACGTGGCGTCGACTCCTTAAAACTCCAGTACCAGTCGGCAGCATCTCCGGTGAACAAAAGATGTGCATGCCGGAGGAAGGCCGAGAAATCACCTGCCAGGGTGCTGGATACTAACGCCTGAATTCTGAAAAGGAACCGGTCCGCTGATATCATCGCGTTGAAACCCGTGAAGTTCAGGCGCCAACTCTCCATGATACGAGGCGTCGGGTCTCGGAAAGGTGTCAATGCGTTCCCGGGGGAATCGCATCTTCGATTGACCTGCGGTAAGGGACTGCCTCGGGGACTAGGGGTACCAACGGAGGTGCGATGCTGTGTCGTGGTCGATACTCGGGAGCTCTGGGGTCCATTCCCGAGTTCCTTGGAGGTAGGGTCCATTGATCAGCTGGTCGAGCGTGGGGCATAGCCACACTGGGATTGGGCTCCCAGTCAAGCGGAGTTCTCACGCGGCTGGGAGGTTGGCTCATCGGGAGGTTCTGGAGCCTTCCCTCCAAGTTGCCAATCCTCTCAGACATGTCTCGCATTAACACCTCGAGGGTGTCAATGGAGTGGGTGGAAGGCGCGGGTGTAACCTCGGTCGCGACAACTGTAGCAGGAACTTCACCGCCCACGGCTCCTTGCAAGTCCATCAGTGATTGGGGCGGTTCGGCATCTGGGACCCCTTTCGCCACCTCTCCACGCGTCGGGACGGGCGTTCCGAGGGGACGTCTACGGCGGTCCGCTCTATGGGTCGCCGGCATAGTGGGCAAAGCTCTGATGTCAGTAGTAGCTGTTGAATACAGGCACAATGGAACAGGTGTCCGCACTCCAATCGCACGCTGTGTACACCCCCCACTACGTCTTCAAAACAGATCCCGCAGTTAGCTGGTTGGACCGTTTTGGATCGGGTCCAACGCTTGTCTGGGGTCCGTTTTGTCGCCATGTTGATGTTTAATATGTGTGTTGGCAATGGGTATTACTAAAAAAAAAAATGTAAATTACTCCTACTACTAACCTAATATATATATGAACAAGCTTAGAAATAAATTAGTGGCCGATAGTGGCGAGCTATATAAGTAGAATGGGAAGAAAAAAATGTATTTAATACACACTTTCCTTTCCAGCAGTCGACTCCTCCAAAGGAAAATGAGAGTGCGTGGTAGTCTGCCGAAGAAAGGGTGCTTTCGGTCGATTTACAAAAATTAACCCCATACCCCCATACATTACAAAAGATCGTCTCTAACCTACGTTAAATGACTCGACGAGACTAGTGGTTGAGCTACCCTAACAGCTTAGTACGCGGCCAAAATTCCCGACGCGTGGAAGCATTCCGGGCTCCGCAACTCCAGCATACGCCACCGAACGTTGAACCGATACCACTCGTCTATCATGCATACGAAATAAGTAGAATCCTTCCGCGACATAAAGGCAAGGTAGCCTTTTATTTTCTTGAGAGTCCAGACCGACAGGGGAAACCCCATCTGGCTGACAGTTCCATCAAGAAAATAGAAGGTCCTTACAGGTGTTAACCTGGGACAACACATCGGAAGGATTCTGTCGCGTAAAAGAAATCAAACAAGGGAGAGCGGAAGTTACAACTCACGTGAAGCGACTGCTAGTGTGTATCACACAACTCCACTGCTCCTGTTTGTGAGGCTCGAGTACCAAGGTACCTTACATGCTCCGTAAAGGACCAACTCGTCAGAAGACGCGAATCTTTTATCCCCTTAGGA